>JAPMNP010724588.1:0-20782 GCA_029874935.1 Atherina boyeri
TTGTTATACAGTAAGCACAGTCATTTAAGTCAGGGGAAAACACGAATGTGGTTTTGTGTTCATCTCAAGCTTTGTTGAACAAAATAAATGACAAAAACTAAACAAAAAAATCTTTTGAATGATTCCTAACATACTCTTAGGTAATGGAACATGACATTTTAGTCAGGTTCATGCTATCAGATGGATGTGTTTCTAATGTAGTGAGCTATATATTTCTACCCTGAACTGTTCCTGTCCTGGCTTGCTACCAGTCCAAGCTACAGATAAGCCGATACGACTGGCTGGTGCGTTAACTGAAAAAAATCACCTTTAATCTCTGATTTAAAAAAAAAAGAAAAGTTGCATATAGTATTTAGAGCTGGGGAGTATTATTTCAGATACTTTGGCTAGCAACCAAGACATTCTTGAATCTGGTTGGGATTGCAGTACTTTTGTGTCTCCTGGGTAGAAAGTACAGAGGTTTCATTGTGTCCTTTTCTGTCTGGGCAGGGACAAGGAGCATTCGTGTGCACCACCTTCCCCAAAAAACTCTCCTTCAGTATTTTGTAAAACTGAGATGAAAGTCGGTGAATTAAATAGAAAATCCACCTCCTGTTTCTTCCCTTCCTTCCCTCCCGCTTTCCCTATTTCCCTCCATCCATTTCCCTCTTCTTTTCTCCTGCATTGGTTTTTTTTTCTGTGTTCATTTTCTCCCTGTCAGGCTTAATGCCTGCTTACAGCTCCATTTAGGTTGCATGCGTGGAAATTGGGTAGGGGATCTTGTGGGTTTGTGTCGCTGGAGATAACCAATGTGTGGGAGGTGACAAAGGTAGCATAAGCTGTTGGTGTGTGCGTGGCGTGCACAAGGATACATGTGTGTGAAAGAGAGTGTCTGCTTTAAGTGCAGGAATAGATCTCTGACAAATGGAAGTGCGGAGGGGTATGCATCTGTCAGTGTTGTTTGAAAAGCCAGAGGAGAGTTAATCTCAGCGAGTCACTCCTCCTTGTTTGATCAGCTCGGTGTCTCAGCCCGGCTTGCATCGCTTTGCAGTGATCTGAGCGAGTAGGCATTCAGCTCTTTAAGCTCTGTGGTATTCAGCTTTATGTGTTTATCAATTTCCCATCAAAGTCACACACATTAGAAAAGGAGTGCAACTGAAAATATATGTATTTTTTTCTACAAACTGTAAGACACTCTTACAATTCAAGACATAATTGTGCGTTACGTAGTCATAATGAGGGGAAGTGTTTTATCACATGACTCAAGACATTTTAAACTTTATTCAGGTATTCATGTTCCTACAGATTCTACATAGCAGTTTAAAAAAAAAAAAGATTGGTTCTGTTTGAATAAAATTATTTTAATATTTTAAGGGCATGCTGCATTTAGATATTACTGTATAGTATGTACAATTTTGAGTTATTCATGCAGAACTGAAGATGGTTTAAATGCTGTTTAAATCAGTGTTGTTTAAGGCACATTCACACCAGCCTTTCTGACACGAATCCTTGTCCGTTTGCTCGGAAAGTCCACTTCATTTAGGGAATCGTGAATGTGCAAATGGATTCTGATTCGGCTCAATAAAGCAGGCTCGGTCTGCATACAAACATGGACCAAATACAGGACGAAGTCTACAAAGCAAAGTGCATTGTGGGTACAGTGTACGGCATTGTGAGTAAACACAACCAAAGCAAAAGCGTGAATTGGATGATAGGGGGTACTGGACGGGAGAAAAAGTTTAAGGTTGGATGTGGAAGAATTTACTAAAAGTTCTGATAGTTATAATCAAACCAATACCCCTAGGATCTGATGCATCTCTAAAATTACCTTTTTTTTCGATAAAAACAGAAGTTGTCCTGCATCTTCTCCTTCAGTAATTAACGATGCAGAGCCAGCTCTGGCGGAGAGTGCAACACGATATTTAAAAGGTCCGATTCGTCTGAGTAGTGCAGCGTGAACACAAACTCAGTCCGGAAGAATGTTGCACCCCGTAACTTAGCCAAGTCCCAGTTATACCAAGTATAGAAGACGTTCGTGGTGTGAATGCACATTTGAAAACTTTGATTTGTTACTAGATCTGTCACAATTATTGTAACAATTAATTTTATAATCATCATTTGAAAGAATGATTAAGTTGTTACACAGTTCTCATAGTCTTCTTAATTCACCTGTTTGACAACAGCTGAGTGACTTATTGATGTAGTTGATGATGTCCTATTAATGATGTCAGCTCATAATATCCGCCCTTGTTTCTAAAGCTTAATATAGATACATTTAATTTTATTTCTGTATTAATTTAATTAAATGCCTGTCATTCTTTATTAGGGATACATGACTTATTATACTACTGATAGGTTTGGACTGACAAAACTATTCTGAAACTACCGATTTTTTATCACACTTATTTATTGACAAGTTTTAATTGTGGCAGACTTTTCTCATTGTTTCTATATAAGAAGCTAAACTCAACTGTTTGTTTTTAATTTAATCTTAAAAAGCAGCCAGCAGACCCTTTTCTAAGATAATTAAGAGGTTATTTGAAAATGTATTTTTCAGCTTTCAGTATCCCCTTCCACTCATTTCATCCTCTCTTTTTTATTTTTCCATGTTAGAGGGATTACCCCCATCATCAGCATCACCATTACTGTCATCACGGACCCTATATCCCTTTTAGTTTCTCAGTAATCTTCTCTAAACAATCCCTCATAGCCCTGATTAACTATTAGCTTATCAATAAGCCCTAATAATCACTATCAGCTATGGAGGAGCCAAAGCAGGAGGATCTGCGGCTGTTAGCACAGACCAAAAGCTAATCATGAGGTCTTACTGGGCCTTACGCCCCAAGCTGAACTGTGTAATTTCTAGCTGAGCTCTGAACACCAGCCAGCTTGAGCTAAAACAGTCTGACACAGGCTTATTGATCATGCACAATGATTAGAACGAGAGCAAATGGTTTGCACACGAAACTGATGTTGTAAAATCTAACACAGAGTGCCATTAACTTCTAATTTCACATGCATCACACCACTTTTTCCCCTCCTTCTGCATCTCTGTCTGCCTGCTGTCTCTCAAGAGAGAGTCAATCAGTTAGGGCGTCAGTAGTTTGGCCACAAAGCCCTCAAGTGGATTACATCACCGCCTCCTGTTAACGATGCTGTCTGTCACCAGCGCTCACTGTCTTGTTGACTTCATACAGTCCATCACTAAACTTTTTGTATTTGCACATATTGGAACCAATTATAATAGGCGGTGGGCCGAGGGGAGATTTCGTATATTTAGATGATGCCTACAGGGGGACTACCTTTTTTTTTTGTGAACAGCATCTTCATTTTTCAACAAATGAAACCAAATTTGTTGGCACTCTTACAAATGGTGAATGTTTTTTTAATCAGTAACTTTGTCTGAGTCCGGCAAACCGAGCGGTCAGGTAAGCTCAGGGTCCGACTTTAATGATGTAGTTGTAGTTATTGTCCAATGACATGCCTCAAAACTTGCCCGGGGTGGGGCTAACTTTTGTTTTTGACCGGGTTTTAAGCTAGCGCTGTTGGAGCAGCAGAGCCGAGTATCGAATGGGGTTGTATCGGAGATGATGCCTGGATTATAACATCAACTTCTTAAAGATCACACTACACACTGCTAAAATAACATATTAGTGCATCAATCACTTTAGGAGAGGTAAAATGAATCATCTACGAAGTTCGTTATCAAGCTTGTTTAAAGGGTGAAAGTGTATGTATTAAGAGGCTAAACTCAATATCATCCCTTCTTTTTAAAACTGTTCTCTTTTACCATAGCGTCCTCAAAATGTCACTGTGACGTTGCACCAAAGTCTGTTTTAAAAGTTACCAAACGATCTCTGGTTGCACATAATACATATTACCAATTTCCCACATTTGAGGTCCAGTGAGTGTATTTTTTCACCTGTCAATCATATGACAAAATGATGAGCATCACATCTCAAAAATTAACCACACACACACACACACACACACAACGCTGCTCTTGTTCAAACTGTTTGCCGGCAAACAATACTGACACGGAGTGCTGTATGCATGTTTTAGATAAAGATGGTCCTGTAACCCTGTTTACAGACACTGGATGGAGGAAATTTATCGATTATGTGTTTCTTTGGAAAGAGCCTGGTACCAGAGAGAGTACTGTGGCAGAAGAGGCAGTGCAAAGATTTAAACAAAAAACTGAGGTTTGTTAGCCTTATACTACACAGTGTATAGTCATGTTATGTGGATGGATTTGGCTTGCCAACAGACTGTACATGGAAATTAACTTTGGCTAATGAACTTTGGTTCATTGATTGTTCCTTTATAAATAAGTTAACTTTAAACTTCACACTTCAGGAACCTGCTGCGATTCCAGCTTACAGTGGCTATCACAGAGACTGCTACATCCACTTCATGAATATAACCAACATAAAATGAGCCCAGAGAAGAAGTGAAAAGGCACTTTTATTCCAAAAAGAGGCTGAATGAGAGGGTAGGTGTCAAATGAAGGAAGAATATTCAAGCCAGTGTGATTCTCGAACTTTAGCTTTGAATCTGTGAAGCGAAAGAAAGGAAATTGGCATCAGGACACAAAGATGAGCACATAAAATCTGAGAACCAAACTTTGTCTGACTCTTATGGCATTAGCTTATTACATTCTTCTCCAAATTATGAGGAAAGATTCAGATATGATAACTTTCTCACTGATGCCCCTAAATGCCCATTACAGCATGAATGAGATTCCTTTTTGAATGAATGATTTGTGCTTTATTTTGGCCAACAACAATAAAAGATTATTTTACATGAAAGTAATCAGACAGCAACTCAAAAAGGAGTTGGCTGGAGCCCAGTGGCTTATATTTGGCCTATCCTGTACCCTGATGGGATTAATCAAACCCTCATTTTTAGATCTAGTTCCATTTTCTCGTCCTGTGCAGAAAGCCCAAAGGGTCTCACGTTTTGTTCAGAGGATTAAATTTTCACCCATTTTTTGGCCACATAAGAAGTCTACAATAAACAATTAAATTAACAATAAATATGGTGCCACTAACTGCTAATTTTCCAGAGACAATACATCACTCTGATTAGAGAACTAGGGACAGGTTTCTCTCCATCACCAGAGTTCTGCAAAGCAGTGGAAGCTTTCACATGTGCTCTATATGAGCAAGAGTGTATTGAGATTAACGATGCAGTTAAGATGTTCAACTCAGGAAAGTGTTCTGAGAGAGACTTGCCTCCAAACAAAGACTCATTGAACAAGCACATCCAGCGTGCAAACTATCTGGCTGCAATCCACAGAAGGATCCTCGAGTGTAAGCATGATATTCCCAACCCTGAAAATCATGGCTGGATGATAGCAGGAGATTTCTTAGAAGTGGACTGGATGACACTTCCCCCAGCTCCAGACCAGAGGCAATACTGCAACTGGTGCACTGCTCCTGTAAAAAACTACCATGAGCTGCCATGCACAAAATGTGGCAATAAGTAATTTGAAAATGACTAGGGGTCAAATCCTTCTCATCAGCTAATGTCTCCAAGAGCACATGATGGAGAAAACAATAGTAGGCTATAATGTTTAAGTTAATGTTATAATTTTTCCTGGATTGTTTCATTTGTTCCTGTAAATATATTCTTTCGCAGTCATAAATTAACAGTTGACTGACATTTAAAATGTATTACAATAAAATGAACTTACCAACAATGCATGGTTTGAGCACAATTTTTCATATTCCAGAATATTGTTTATCAGTTAGTGCACAAAATTTCACAGGATTGATTTGCTACTAAGCTGGTTAAAATATAACTTGTGCTTAAACAATAAAGTCCATTTATTATGTAATAAACCAATCACTCATTGACCTAACTACTAAATTATACAATTATCAGTTCAGAAATACACCCAAAAATAGAATCCGCTGCAGTGATAAGCAGTATCCCGCTGTAGTAGTTAGCAGTAGGCTATGTAATGAATTAGCTAATTACTTACGCGAGTTAACAAGACATAACATTAGACAAAATAGTTCTAGCCAAATTTCTACATCAAATAAATAGCATAGCTAGCATTTTCGAGCAACTTTAACACTCACCTTAACACGTAGAAGCTGCTTCTTTAGCTCATCATATTGAGGTTTTTTGACGTGTTCGCATTGTTTACATCAGCTGATGTTCTTGAAATGAACTGCTGGTCTTCACAAATCTACGTCTGATTGGCTGAATACAATCATGTGATTTATTGCTTTGGATGCCATTAGTACAACTGTCTTAGTAGGCTGCGGTGTTTGCCTATAAATTAAACAAACTTTAAACTATGATTATTGAAAATGTTGCAAAATTTACGAGTGCCAACAAACAAAATCTGATTGATAAAAATAAACAGCTTTAAAATTTAGAAGATCCAGGTCTTCCCTCAAAGGACATCATAATTTTCGAAAACTAAAGCAGATACGCGGCCTCGGCCCACCACCTATAACTCCTCATAGCAAGCCACAACTAGAACACGTTGTATCAACATTTAATCTCATTTAGATAAATTGCATTTTGATCATTTGTAGGGGTTAAGGAAAAACTTTGTCTCTCTTGTTTTTTCTAGAGGTAAACACCGTCTCCTTAGAGCATACATCTGCAGGATTGTACAACATGATGGGGAATTTGGTAATATATCACTATCTAATCCCTGGAGCATAGATAGTATTTTTTTGTTCCTACAGTCTACAGGTGTTTTTCCTTTCAAGGGCTATAAGGAAAACAGATTTTATGTATACAACAACAAATGTATACAGAGAAGAAAGAGTGAACAATCAGATTGCAATTAAGTTGTAATAAATTTTTTTTCCATGAAGTAAGATGGAGGTTTGATGTCGACAGACAGGGAATAAAGAATTGTATTTAAAAAAGAGTTGGGNTGCAGGAAAGAGGGATTATTAGTACATCACTCTCCACAGTCCAGAGGCTCTCAGTCCAAGGCCGTAGATAAGTAAAATCATATGGCTTTCACATACGGAGAGCGAGAGTGTTGATGAATGCACACAGTTTCAGTGTAACGGTAAACATTCATTGAAACATGCTCATTAAAACCGCAAAGCACTTTATATTATGGCCCATATGGCTCCATGAAGAAGTGTGAGTGTGTATGTGCATCTTTACTTCCCTCTGATGCATATTCTTTTTCATTGGCTTTTCCGCATGTTGTATGGTGTTTCATTCAGATGAAATACAATCAAGCGAATCAGCAGTGTTGTGTGAGATAGTCCCACCATACGGTTACAACTACATGAAATAATTGGTTGAACAAAGGGTTTCATAGTGGCACTGAGCCAGAAGAAAGTCTTCTTGTTAAGGTGCAATCTCACATACTTGACTGATGAGGACAAGGGTACTATATTCAAGGATATCACTTCTTAGATATCGATTTTTTTCATTTTAAAAGGATTATATGGGACTTTATATTTGTGCCCATTTGCTTTCAAGCTTTATAATTTTATTATATAAATACTCAACTTTTAGTTTATTTTGTAAGTTCATTGATTTCTTAAACCAATGTCTGACAGTTCAGAGAACATTACAATATAGAGCACAAACAGTTCAATTGTCATGTTTTACACATTTGTTACATAGGTTTTAGCACCCATAAAACTATTTTGTGATAATATGATGACAAAAAACCTTTATCAATTGCCTTTATAAATGTTTCAAAATCACGATGCATCCTTCATTTGACCACAGATCATGGGCTGTGGTGAAGTTCCCCATAATAATTGGCCGTTTTTAATTAATGATAATGATAATGACAGTGTAGGTAGCCTATCACGTTATGTCAGGGTGGCTATTATGGAAAATAATCGGACCGTATAATTTGACTTGCGTATTCCTGTACCGTTATGTTCTGTCCTTAACTATGGAGCAGGTTTTTCTTTGGTCTGGTACAGAAACAAGTTGCAGTCAACAATGGAAGAAAGAGAAAACCTCAATAAATCATAGATTTATGACAACAGCTCAGTGGAGTGTATAAAAGGACGGAACATTTCTTCCAAGTAATCCTGTCCAACCACCGACTTTTTGAGCTGACGTATGTAAGAGGCAGTGTGTCAACTGACTGGCATGCTTTAAGAAAATGCAATTTGGGAAATGTCTTTGTCTCGAGGGGTCGCTGTTACTTTGCAGTAACATGCAGCGACTGTTCCAGATTTCTTTTCACAGCTGTCTTTTATTTGTACAGCACATGAACCTCGAAGCAACTAGTGTTTAACCATTTTAAGACCGAATCTGTTGCCGGCTAAACAACAAGCATTCTTTGAAATACTGGAGCTGTTTTATTTCAATACTCTTCAAAAAAAAGAGAAAAGAAAAACTCTCCAACTGTTTACGCAATTGACATAATTCCAAGGGATAGCTGAGATGTGCAGCTTTGTGCTGATATATGGCACATTACGTTAATGGCAGCTGTGCCCGCACACACACCTGGCAATATTTCAGCACAAGGCTGCACATCTCAGCTCTTTGGATTCGTTGGAATTACATTGATTGCGTAAACGATCGAAGAGTTATTTATTTAAAAAAACAGTTAATGTATTTCAAATAATGTTTGTTGCTATGGTGTTGCCGGCGACAGATTAGGAATAAAAGAGGTAAATCACCATATTCAGGTACTTGTCCAACAAAGAGATTATTCAACATCCAACCTGACCTGCTGGATTGGTGAAAGAACCCTGCTTACTGCGGGGTATGGGGGAGAGAAGATTGTAAGGTACTTGTCTTATAACAAAACCTAGCCTGACAGCACTCCTGTTAACCAACTTCACCCAGCAGTCATATTTGCAAAAAAAAACTATGTTCTTTACCTTTGTTAGTCCATACTGACCAGAGCAGCGGCAGGTGTCGGTCAGCTGTCAGTTTTGAACATACTTTAAAGGCAGGGTCCTTGATATTTTTCTAGAGCACTTTTTACAATATTGACTTGGGTTTGGACTTCTGAATTGTATATTTTCGGGTTGGTACTGTTGTCGGTTCTTTAGCTTTTCTCTGCTTTAGAAAAGACAGACACCAAAAGTGGACAAAGATCTGCTTTGTTTCAGAGTAAAGATAAAAGATTTTCCAGTGTGGTGTCTGCCTGTGTTTTTAATCTTATGCTTCTTTTTAATTTGTCAGTTTTAACATTTTGTCCCGTTGTTATTAAAATTGGTAGTTGTCACACCTCCCAAGCGAAAGTCAAGCGAAATTTCAACCAGTCAGCTTCCAATCATCATCTCGCGTCATCTCTTGAGCCTCAGCATTGTTAGCTTTTTTGGAGAGCCACACGTTTAATTTCATGCAACTCTGTGAAGGTATAAAATGGCACTGAATGTCAACATTTGCCATTTTGCCAACTGACTTCCTTTGTTGCCGGCTCAGAGGCACATTAACTGAGACAGTCATTCATTTACCTTAAACTTAAACTTTGCAAGATAAAAATCGTATACAATCAAATCAAAGTTAATTTTTTATTTAAATCTGAATTCTTTATAGCATACTTTAAAACAGTGGATGAATCAATCCCTGTTAGGTATGTGCATCCAGGCAACATGTATTTTGGCACTATAAATGTCAGTGCAGCTGTTGGATAAATAATGTGATTAAGTACTATTTCCCCCAAAAAGTTGGTGAAAGTTTTATACCAGCCCACCCTGCTCACAGCAAAACCTCAGCAACCAGAGAAAAACTGTCAGGTCTGGTAACAATCTGCTTACGTTTCCACATTAATTTCAAGGCCTCTGGTCATCTAACACCTCCCTTTAACCATCTCACAGTCTTTCTGTCTGGCTCTCTCTGGTCCGTCCTCAACGAACCCTAAGAAGCTTTATGTGCGGGTTTGTTGGTTTTGGGCGCAGCTTTACTCAACATCAATCCTAGCTGGACAACTAAATACCTTCAAATGACTGAAATCCCCCCAAAGCTGATAGTACAGGGATAGTACAGGCTTATGTGTTCCAGTTGGATCAAGATGGAGCTAGATGGAGAGTAGTAAAGAGAGAAGAAAAAGCATTGTGAAATTCATTGAAAATGAATCTAATAGAGTGGTCTTTTTCATTGTATTTGGAAGTAGAGCAGATATAGGAAGAAAGGACTGGACTGTGAAAGTCAGGGCTTGAGAGGTTGACAGTGAGGTAATGAAAAGCAGATTTTTATTATTTCATTGCGTCACGCTTGAGTTTCGTTCTCTCTTGCTTGTTACCTCCATCTATCGCCGTTCTGTAACTCCCCCATATGTTTATTTTCTTGCCTTCCAACTTCCCCCACTCACCCATCCATCTATCCTTCCTCTCCTTTCTGTCAATTAGCTCATGTAAACTTTGCTTTCCCTCATTGTTTTTTCTAGGGGAAAGTGCCTCTGCTTTTGATTAAGCCCACAGCTCTGCTCCAGTACGAAGATTCCCTCTGCCTCCCCAACACACAAACACACACACACAAGTACCAACGTCATACACCATACATCATATCTTGCTTTTGCCAGATAACGATCGACTGCCAACTTATAGTTTCCCTTCCAAGATTAAGCCATCTTGTTGTAGATGTGCTCAGATGTGTGTTTGAGGCAGTCCAAGTTATAGAAATTCAGGAATGTCCTGATATCAGCAGAGAGGTACACGTCTACATACAGACACATAGACATACTAAGGTGTGGTTTGGGAGATGGACAGCAGTAGCACCTGTCTGCCAGCTGTTTGGTGTCCCTTGGGGAGTTTGAGCCGTCTGACTGACAGGTGAGGAGGCCCAGAGCTGAGAGACACAACACAGCTGTCCTCATCCAGATGCTGAGGAGGGACGAAAATCCTCTGTGTGTCTGTGCTTTTTGTGGTTGCCTGATTACTTTGCAGCCTCACCCATTTGGGTTTTGAACATATTTGAGGTCTTTTTGGGCTAAGCTTGAAAGGGAACAGGTGAAACTGAGAGACAAAAGCTTTGCCCTCAATCCCACTTTGCTTTCTTTTTCTTTTCTCTGTCATTTCTCTTTGTAATTTACTCAGACGACACTGTATTTGGAATTTACCGTCTTTAACTCCTCATAATTTGTATGTTACCCCGTTTTCTGCGCTTTCTCTCCTCTTCCACCTTTTCTTCCTCCTTCCCTCCCTCTTTCCTCTCTTTTCTGCTCTCCTTCCTTCCCTTGTTGCCTCTCCTTCTCCGGTTCCCTCCATCGCCACTTTTCCACATAAAGCTGTTTTTCATAGAAGCCCATGCAGCCTGGAATAGCATTCCCCCGGGCGCTGCAGGGTGAAACACTAGACTTTTCTGAGCCCAAGCCAAACAGATGCTGGCTCTTGGAGTCCCACCAGAAACAAGCCTTCATGCTTCTCCTTTTCTCTCTCTTTCTGTCTTTTCCACTTTTTCTACTCTTTCCTTGTCTTGTTTCTCTTCTCTCTCACTTTCATCCTTTGTGTCTCTTCTCATCCTTTTCTGTCCCTGGTTCCTCATCTTTCTTCCCATTCTCTCGTTCTCCTGACACTTTCTCACACTGTTTTTTTTTGTCTTCTTTTTTCCCCCATCTTATTCTCTGTTTAGGGCAACGTCTTAGTTTCCTAATCCCTTTGCAGTGTTGTCCAAGCAGCCTGGTGTCTGGACTCAAAAGTCTGTTCTGCCTTTTCTTAGTCAAACTTTCTTCATTATAACAAATCCTTTTGTCAAGTGCCTGTCACTTTGTATCTCCACTTATGAGAGAGACCTTGTGCTCGGAAACAAGAGAAGCAGTGGAAAAAATAAGGGGTGGGAATCTCTTGGCACCTTTCGATTCTATTCCGATGCAGAGGCCAATGATTAGATTCTAAACCGATTATGGGTGCATCTTGATGCATCAATTTTTTATGTACATTTCCCAGGCCTTTTTAAACTAATAAAATCATAAATTCAATTCAATATTGTATTATGCATTGATTTTGTGTTGTGTTGTCAAATGCATTGATTCTCAACCTTTTTGAGTCGACCCATTGCTGCGTGTCATTCCCCGCTCTCTCTGTCCCCTTTCATTTTGGGCAACTGTCATGTAAAGGCCACTAGAGCCCAAAATAATCCTTTAAAAAAAACAAAAACATTTTTTTATTTTTTTAAAAATTCCAATTATTAACATATCTGTATCGAGCATCAAATCGTTCGAGATCGCGATGCATCTAAGAATCGATTAATTTTCCCACCCCTAGAAAAAATGTGATTTTCTCTTTTTCTGCCTAATTTGTTTCCTTTTTTTTTACCCACCCAGAATTCTATACACTGTGATTTTCCTTCAAAATTCTTGACACACCTCATCTCACTGTTTTGGCAGAAACTGCTAGCCTGGCCCCTTCTTTCACCCCCCTTGTATAGCTCATTCATTTTCTGCCTTTCTTATTTATAAGTCTTTAAAGTTACTTAAACCCAGAGACCCTCACTGTTACGCAAAATGAGTTAACCACACTGAATGTACACACTCATTCTTGCGCATACAAAAAAAAAAATTCAGCACATATGCGCACACGCATACAGTGCTAAAGGGCCAAACTTGGCTTTGCAGCATTTGGCGAGCATTCAACTCTTTCCCAGCCTCCTATCGCTCACTGGCTGCTGCATGTTTACATGAGCTGCCAGTCACAACCAAATCAAAAGCTTTTTTTCCCCCCTCTCAGCTAGGAACAGTTGGTGGCCGAGAAGGTATGCTGAGAGTTAATATCAATTTGACTCGAGCTATTTTGGTGGCTGAATGTTGGCATTTGTGTAAGTGTTGCTCCTCTGCATCAACTGTAGTATGAAAAAAATGGAAAGGTTGTCTTTTTGGAGCATATACATCAGAACTCTTAACATTTTTAAAAATGTTGTTGGTTAATTGCAGATCATTTATTTTTACATGCTTTGGCATGAATTTTCAGTATTTATGGAGATATGAAAATAACGGATGCCTTGTTTATTTGACTATCTTGTTGAATTATTGAATTGATTTTACATTTTGATTATTATAACTGGTCCTCACAAAACAGCACTTCACTCTCAGAATGAACCCTGTGAACCCTGGGGTACACAAGCCTTTTATAAGGTTATGTAATATATTGTGGTGGTTGCAGCAGGCATTACATCACTAGTTTAAAAGGATCAGGTTTGCTCAAACACTACCCCTACAGTAATCCTGTTTCAGTGCTCTAATAACTTAAATAAACAGGTCATAATGACTTAATAATATGATCTCTTAGGGAAGAATATGTGTTTCAGTGTTCTTGCATCAAATGTAAAAAAGGTCTTAACCAGTACCCAGAGGCCTCAAAAGGTCAGGTGGATTTATGCTTTATAAAAAAAAGACATTATCAATGGAGCTGTGAGCCGCCATGGCAATGGGTAGATAAAGAGCAGAGCTTCCATCTTTGAATAACATTATAGCAGAATTGGAAATAAAATCAAAGTAGGAACTTTGGCTTTATTCAGTGCATAGTTCACATTTTTATCATGTCCTTAATGGCTGATTAGTTTAGCAATTTAACTCTTATTATGCATCCAATATTAAAAAATATTCATTTGATACTTTGTACAGACAAAACAAAGGTAAGGCTATTGAAGATAAAAATGTACATCTATCACTGGCCAAAATATAAACTGTTTGGTTCACAAGCCAGTTGCATCAGAAAATTTACCTGCAAAAACTATTTTAACCAAGTTTAAAATGGTGCAATAAAATTATTATTGTTTTCATAATGCTATCTCTTTTTTAACATCACAACAGAACATCACAAAAATTTATAGATATAAAAAAATTATATATTTGGCAAATGTGTTTAAGAAGAAGCATTGTTGTGCTTTAACCCTTTTTGTTCAACAGTCATTTATATATTTATATATTTGTATGGAGTAGAATTTGGATCTGATTGTCTTCTAAAGAAAGTTAACATGTTAGACAAGCTCTTTCAGGCACAGCAAGAGGAAACTGTGAGAAATTCAAGTCTTAGCTGATGGGGAAAAAAGGGGCATAATTTGAGTTGTAAATGACTAAAGTAACTGAGCTAAAGTTATTTAACAAAAACTAAAACTGAAATCCCAGTCTTTTTCAGCCCAGGGTTAACAAGCATGGAGTTTTCTCTAAACCCTCCTGGAAAAATCCACCAGTGTGTATGTGGAATGTACTGTAAGTGCTGGCTTTGACTCAGGATATGAGGTTCCACTAAACTGAATTGATTATACTCAGGCTGAAGCTAAGCAAAGCACTGTTAATATGGATTAACAATACAGCACAGTCAAAAAACATGGTCTGGTTGCCATGTGGACAGTGTGTGTGTGTGCATGCATGTATTTGTGTGTTCATAGCTTAGCAAGGGCAGAGTACAGGGATGATGTGTGGGGTGATTGTGGTGAGGAGGTGAATTAGATTTAGAATTAGAATTAGTAGCGAGACTTTAAGCAGGATGGGCTTAGGGGCTAAACGCTTAGAGGTGGTGGTGGTTGTAGTGGTTGGTGGTGGTGGTGGTGAGGGGGAGGGTGATGTTTGCATAAACACTCAAACACACGCTCATACTTACATCCAAGTCCGATCAATCTGTACATGAATCTGGTGTCTGGTTTCTTTGTGGAAATATCTGGAAAATGGCTGAAGAGACCCAAACAAAAACAAATGTTATGTCAGTGTGTGATGTTATAGTGGCTATTGCACTGTGGGCACACACATGCTTTGTGTGTGTGCCAAACTTTGAAAAGACTGTAGGCCTCTGTTGTCTGGCAGAAACCCTGGAGTTGCCTGCTGTCTTCTGCCCAGACTGAGCACTCTTTTTCTGGGGGCAGAGATTGAAGATGGCAAAAGGTTGTGAGTAGAGATGTGCATGTACATACATACAGCATACGGTGCATTTTCCAGTCATGAGCTCTGTCTTTTACTCAGTCATTTTTGACCAGATATCCATACATAAATTGTTGACCTTGTTCAACTGATGCAGCTTCCCAGTTAGTGTCTATACTGCCAGACAGATGGTGGTCTACTTTATTGTGCATCTATATTATGATTGGTTATTATGCTTGCCATATTGGTATCCTCATTTGTTTATTCGGACTCCAAGCTGGTCAAAGCTGCAGTAGCTGGTCAGGGTTATACCCATCAACATTTGTTGGATTAACCCCTCATTATTGGTATACAGTATATATTGTACATTTTTATTCCCATCATTTAGATGAGAATAACTTCATTTTTTTGTTTATTCAGTTTTGATCGGATCTTTAAATTCCCTCATATTCTGGTTCCAGAAAGAAAAACCTTAATAAAAGTATAGCATTTTTTTACATCAAAATGTGTGTGAAGATTTACTTGTTTAACTTTGACATTTTTCATAAAAATGTGTTTTTCAGTCTTTTTAATGATATTCTCAGCCTAAGCAGTGTTTGGTAAAGCACTGCAAAGGAGTTTTGGCTGAGTCCCTCAACCAGCTGTTAATTCACAAGCATCCCAACCCAATTCCATTGATCATCTCTATATTCATATAACATTCACTCATTTTAAGTGTGTTTGTAGCTCTCAGCTACATCAACAATCACATCCAAAGAGACACCCACACATCACACACGCACATCTTCACAGGGTCACCCTCTGGCTACACTGACTGGGTTAATTTCAGGCTGGCTGTTGCGCCTGGCTCCAGCTCCCTCACATGACCTCACCCCTTGCCCCTCACGCCTCTCTCTCTGTCTCTCTGCTGGCACTAGCTAGGCCACACAATAGACATGAGTGTGTCCCTCTGTGTATGCATACTTTTGTGAAACTGTGTTAACATTACCAAATGGCTTACCATTTCTTTTATGAACATTTATTTTATGTGAGTGCATTGTGGCTTCGAATCGGATTTTTTTTTTTTCAAATCACACTTGTCCCCACCATTATTTGTAAGTGATAAGATTAGACTTGTATGTCCAGATGTCACCAGTCTATCTGCCCCTTTTATATAATATTGTTCTGGGCTGGCCACTGTAACAGAGTTATCCCTCCTCTGCATTTTCTATAAGTAGCTCGATTTTTAGCACAACCATGGCAAACGGTAGCTCATTTCACATGAGGATTTTGTCTTATTGCCACAATAAAAGATGTCCTCATTAACCCACCTCTGTACTTCTTTGCTAATTAACACATGCCAAACGGGGGAAACTCTGCACCTCATTAATACACATAACAACTCCACATTGCAGTGTCAGCTGAAAAAAGCTATAGCTACAATATGAGCTGAATCAATGATACAAGCAACAATAAAAGGTTTTCACCTGCCACTCCAGGAAAAAAGCTGCATCACATTTCAGTCCTTAACTGCCCAAAGGCTATACAAACAATTAGTGTTGTTTTGGCAAATTTTCTGTTGTTTTGCTGCTCAACACGGTTTCCTTGTGGTGGTGAAAATAATGTTTGCTTGCCAAGAGTTTCTGCTTCTTAATGTAATTACTGTGTTTTTCACCACAAGTCATCACATCTCTGTTCGCGGTAATGTGTTTGTTTGCTACATCCAGCATCCGTTACATTTCCTTTCCGTATTCTGACTTCGGGTAGACTGTCTGGACACAATGATGACTTAGGTTTCATCCACTAGTACAAAGTGGTGATACAAATTGATATGTCCCAACTTGGAAGTCTCAGTGAATATAATTTATTTATTTTTACCTGCAAAGATTTCTTTTCAGACCTTTGTTTTGCCAGGTGCCTTGCATATTCTGGTGCTAATAGATGCATTGATTCAGTGACCACCAGAGTTTCATACCTCCTCTGAGTACAGTTTAGAACTGATTTGCAAAAAACACGCTAATTTGATTTTGGATACAATCTGATTTGCTGTAGAAAACTGGACATAGCCTTTCAGATGGCAAGTCAGATCCCAAGAAATGATGCTAAAGTGCACAAGTTCACCGTTTATTATCCGCTATAATCTTCCTGACATCTCCTCTCCTCCTTACCTCCCAGCATTTCTTATATCCACAGTCTACATAACAGCATGTTGACACTGCAGCATGCATTCCACCACACAGACACAAATGTCCTTTTGAATGCATATTGACATGGTATGATATGAGCGAGCATCAACCCTTATCAAACTTTGCTTTCATTGGCTCCTACATCCTTTGCTATGATTGGCCAGAGTGTGTCCACACCCCTGTGTACATACTAACACAAACACAAGCACATTGAAACACACTGTTTGCTGTACATGCCCTGCATTGAGCTGTCTGGCTGGCATCATCTCCATCCACAGTGCCAAAGAGTCAAAGGTGTCCACAGCCTGGCATCACAAGCTTCATGTTCTTCCATTCTTAATGGCTGTGTGTTTCTGTGTCAGCATGATGGTGTGACGTCTTTGATCTCCTGGAGTGGTCCCTTTATGGAAAATATGATATACTTTGCTTATTAAATTATTCTCTCTCTCTCTCTTTTTTTTAAAAGTCTCATCCTCTGCTTGCCAGCAGCTCCTTTCCGCTCTTGGTAGCATCCATGCTCCTTCTTTTCTTTTGATTTCTCCCTCCCACAGTCCTCTTAGTTCCTCCATCTCACCCTCCTTCTGTCCTCTTGGCACAGATTGACAGGATTGAGTCTCTTGTATTGTTTATTTTTCCTAGTGAGATGCATATTGTGTCACAGTCTAGCCTACCGAGTGCTGCACTGTATGTGTTCAACAAAGCAGGGAACAGTGTCCAGTACCTACTATAAGTAACAGTCTGTAAAACTCAAAAGCCACTAACTTCATTAAAGGAAATTGCATTTTTTTAAAAGTAGTAGTCATAACTTTATGAAAATATGATTTGGTTCTTTGGGGAAAAAGTTTCTCTTCAGAAAAATACAATGATTGGCTTTTATGCATTCCCAAATGAACAGTTATGATTTTCAAATATATTCAGATGGATGTATTTTCATCACTGACTTTCTCTTGGGCGAAGAACTTAAGTATTTTTCTTTAATTGGGTTTCTTGCATTCCAGTGCAGTACATTCACACGCTGACTTATTGACGCATCGTTATGATCACAAAGTGGCACTTTCGCGCTGAATTTTCATTGAAGTATTCCTCGGGAGAAAAAGACTTGGCAGCTGGAAGAATGTTTGTTATCACTGCTATCTCAGTGGTGCTTTTTGGAGGAGTTGGCAACCTTGCTCAGTATCACTTTGTGGCTGCTTGTGTGAGTATGTGTGTGTTGAGGATGTTTTCATTCTCTTATCAATGTGTCCTTGGCTATGCTAGTGCACTAGCTTTCTATCAGTATAATTCCCTTTCTTTTATGTGTCTTGAAAGAAATGCAAAGGGTTTGAGAGATAAAGGAGGAAAAGAGTAACACTGGCCCCTGAGAAATAATGTAAAACAAATAGAGCGGTAAAAAGGTTGTAATGGGACATACAGCCTGTGGTATGTTGTTAAGGAAATTGTTGAATGTTAAAAAGAAATTGATATGACACTGTAGATAAAGATAAAACATGTAGTCTAGTATGAAAAACAAGACAGTTCCAGCAAAAGAACATGGTTGAGGCTTACCTTAAAGCACCCCTCTGCTGGCCAGACAGGAAGTGTGTGTAACAGCTTCAGCACAAAGACCTACAGTGTGTATATAGGCCAGCAGGAAAAGGCATGGGCAGGGGAGGAGAAATCCAAGTCTCAACACAGGCCTTTCCTCGCTCCTCAGCTCTACACTCAGCTTGATCCTGAGCTTTTTCTTTAGCATTTCCATCTATTATTTTGCAAAGCTGCTTCCAGCCGTTCTATGCCATCTTCTCTCAGACTCTCTTTAATATCTTTTTTCTTTACTTTCGTTTTGTTTCATCAATGTTGTGACCAGTTCCTCCACTGCAGATATCTATGCCTTTTCTGGTAGGTTTGCAACTTCTCTACTGTAGATGTCTCTTTAGCATTTAACTCCTTCTGTTGAAGAGTGCAAGATGTTTTGATTTGAAACACCTCTCTTTGAACACATTAGGTTGCACACTATGTGAGGGTCTCACTATCTAAGGGCAAAATGCAGACAGGCTAAGCTCCCACTCACATTTCAGTAACATTCACGGATCCGTATTTCACTTTGGATTTATTCACATCACATCTCTCTCCCTTTTCATCTCTTTGTCTGCCTTTCTCTCCATTTCTGGCCTGCATCTCTCCGCAGTCTAGAAAGTGAAGTCTGAGTTAGATGAGACGCCTAGCCCAAGGCCTCGTTGCTTTATTTGCATTTCACCATGGTCTGCATGTGCCAGGAAAATGCCATCTGGTGGTTAAAACCCCCCACTGCAGCCATTACACACATATCAAAGTGTGTGAATGTGTATTTCTCTGATGTTTGTATCATGTGAAAGCTGTGTAGGTAGCAGCAAGAGAAAGTTACCCCCCCCACCCCCCACCCTGCTCCCCTTCTCTTTCCTTTTCCGGCCTTTGTGCAGCTGTATTTGGGCTGGATGCAAAGACACTGGCCCTTGATACGCTCGGGGCCCCCACCCTGGTTTACTCCTTTAAGCTGAGTAGAGATGGAGGGTGACAGGATAATAATGCTGGTGTCAACACCACTTACTGGACAGTTATATCAGTATCAGCTCAGCAGGAGGACATTCACACTCTGTTAGGCTGGGTCATGAACCGTGCTGGAGGCCCCCCGACCTCAACTTCACGCACACATATACACAAATACACACCCTTGAACTGCTTGAACTGCTGCTAATGAAGCAGCTTAGGTGTACATCATTGCAAAATCCTCATAACTGATGCAAAGTTAATACATATTTATACATGTACACACTCAACTTAAGTGCTTTAAATTCAGGTTTTTCAACATTCTTTTAATATATTAACATTAAGGTAATTAAATCATACACTTTTAATCAGATAAAGCAGCATTTCATATTAGAACCTTGCATGCTTTCTCTTCCAACACGTTTTAACAGGAGTGTGTGTGTGTGTGTGTAACAGAGAAGAAGTTTTCTTGCTCCTTGAACCCTAGCAGTCCTTCAGGACTTGGAACAGCTGTCCAAAAGAGCACAGAATCCCATTTACAGTTTACCATACATATGAAACTTTGCTGGCTTGCTTTAAACACTTTAAAAATGTCTTTAGAGGATTTTTTATTCTTATTTTGTCACAGTTTATTGTATTTTCTCCTTGATTACTCGGTTAAGTTTCTCATTTTCTAATGACTTTCCATTTTACATGTATTTGACTTATATTACAGCTAAATGGATAAAAACATTAATTATTTATTGTTTATTGTTTGTTAGGGATCCCCATTAGCTTCCACCAACGTGGTTGCTAATCTTCCTGGGGTCCCGGTTAAAACAAACACATTACAAAAAAATGCATTAATCCATTGCCATCAAAATAAATACAGAAAAAATGCATTAATCCAATACAATAAATATGAATAAAACAATCATTAATCTTTACAATGCATTGCCAAAACATAACCATTCCCACACCCAATGGCTATTCATAATACATGAAGCCACGCATCATAATAATTTATTGCACATCAAGGATTTAAGTTTTCTTTTAAAAACATACAAAGTGGATGAATCCCTCACTTCCTGAGGCAACCCATTCCAAAATTGAGCCGCTCTGAAAATAACAGTCTTCTGCAGTGATTTTGTTCTGGGCCGATTGATGGCCAGGTCAGCACTACGAGCTTGCCTAGTGAAATGAGAGTGAATCTGATGTACATATCTGTTTTTTTCAGATATTGAAATTGGCTTACCAGTCAAAATTACCTTTTTCAAAAATACTAAAAGGTTATACTGGCAAAATAAGAACAATTTAAAGGTGCGTATGTAAGAATTATGTATCATCTTTATTTTAAGTTGTTGCAAGACATTAAAAGACATTAAAAAATAATGTTCAT
>JAPMNP010724592.1:0-16148 GCA_029874935.1 Atherina boyeri
AGCACTTTGAATTGTTTTGTAACATGAATTGTGCTATACAAATAAACTTGCCTTGCCTTGCCTTGCCTTGCCTTTTGGCAGAGAGACGCTCCCTGATGACGTCATCTCAGGGTGTATACTCTCTTTTCAATAATCGTGAAATAATAACTAATGAAAACGGGGATTCATTCACATCGTCTTTTTGCACATTTTCACTGAATTCACTCAAAAAATTTGAAACGTTCGGATGGAACCCTGACTATTGTCTGGTTGGGTTTAGACAAAAATAAATGAGTGAGCTTTACCTTCAATAATCTACATTTGTGCTGAGGTTATGTCACATATTTTGATAGGACCAACTTTTATTAAAAATAAATACTGGTTCTAATGGAGTATCAGTACAACCCTATCTGAAATGCTCATTGATTTTAAGAATAGTTTTTCCAGAAATGTCACCCAGTTATGTTTGAATTTCATAATAGTACAATTGACGTTCTTATCTCTGATGCCAAGTGGAAGTAAGGACAGTGAAAAAGGTGATCACCACAAGTGCATTAATGCATCTGAAAAGTGTTCAGGACTCCATGTCTTTATATTACTGACATAACTTAAAGCATTTAGCAATTCATTTAATTTTCCAACCAAAACTAATCAATGCGTGCAACAGGTGCATGTTACCAAAGAGCAGGTGTTAATTATGAAATGGCAGGTGTTTGCTGCCCAGTGAGCTGCGTTCGAGGCAATCTGCCACAGTAGAGGGACATTTCTGGAAAAAAATGAGGATGTGAGTGAACTCAAATTGCAATAAATACAGTAGACAAAGAGAGATGGCTGGCAATTTGTCATGTTCTATACTTGTATACCATCACAAACAAGCAAGAGAATTGCAACTTAACAACTTGGAAACGTCCCTGCTTACAGTATCAAAGCAGCTGGGAGCAAAACGTAAACATCCACTAAATGAAGCAAAAAGATCTCGTTAATTGAGCACACGGCTTCCATAAACAGTTAAGACTGAACCATGACAAACCAGATTTTACAGCTTTAATTCATTTGCATTAAGCTGAATAAGGAGAACAGTGCCTAAGCAATTGAGCTTAATGCGGTGGTGACCTTAAGAAAAGATAATACGAACAAATCACATTAATGTAAGCAGCCACTGCTGCCGATGTTTACAACAGCACAGATAATCAGGAAGCACAACATAATGGCTTTGGTAGATATGCACTATATGACTCAGTGGGTTCTTATATTGGGTAAAATAGAATGTAAAGGTGCAAAGGCACAAAGTGACTGGATGTAAACATAATTAGCTAAAGTAGCAAGGCAGCTGCAGCAGCTTATTTTTCTCAAAATGATGATTCATGATTTATAAAATGAGGATTTACCTTGAGTGGCAAGCCATGAAATAACAGAGGAAGAAAGAAAAAAGAATGACAGAAAAATGAAGAATGAGGGAAAAAAAATGAACAAAAATAGTTGGGAGGCAGGTGGGGTGGTGGAGGTGCTTGTGGTCCAAAACTCAGGAATATCAAACAGACCCAAGCTCATCAACTGGTGATGTCCTTTACAAGCTGATTTCACAGTAACTTGCTATATTCTGTTAGTCCTGAAGACGCATCCAATGTCAAATATTCCCCAACACCTTTGTAGGACTTGTAGATGGGTTAGGACTTGACAGAAAGCCAGAAAGTAAGCAATGAGCAACTTTAAGTGAAAAAACATGCTTGCAGGAAATCTGGGATATTTTCAAATCCTATCGAATTATTGTTTTTCTGTTCCTAAACCAATTCTTTAACTCTTCAATGCCTAAACTTAATCAAGGGTTTTGGGTATCTAGAGTTAGCGGATTGGGAAGTAAGAAGTAACTCAAAACAAAAGCAATAGCCAAAGTAAATGCAAAAAAGTGTCAACAAAATTCCCTTGTTTAGACTTTTTATGTCTATAAAAATTGATAAAGATGCTTCTTGTGGCATCCTCATCATATAACATGTTTCCTGTATGCAGCCATTTTTATGTCCACATTTATGCAAAATAACTGCTTACACTCGTTTCAGTCCTGATTGGCATTTGTCTAAACTAATTTTCTTCAAATTCAATCCCATGTGCATTGTGTAATTATTTACAGAACATGAATCCTCACAAGATGATAAAATAACCATTGTGAATCCGTTAACCAAATCCAAAAGGCAATTTTGCCAAATGAACAAAGTGCATACATCCCTCTGAAGAATTCCCTTCAGTTGAACTCAAATTCAGTTTATTTTTCCACACTGACTCATCTAATGGAAGAAAATACAAGATGACAAATGACAATTTCATGGGCAATAAAAGATGAAGATAAATGTTTCTGATGTCAAGCCATTTAAGGAACTGAAATGGCAGCTAATCGCCAACAAAAGCATTTATTGTATAGCTTGATGTTTGGATGGTATAAAGCTAGAGTGTGCCGTTTCCAATCCAACACAACAGGATGCCATTTTCTCCCGCCCATATGTTGCTGTGCTTACTCCCTCCTGTTCCATCCATCTCATAATGGGAGGAGGATGTGAGAAAATGCCTCAGTGTCAATAGCCCAACCACTGAGATTCCATTATTACAACCATAAATCCTTCCAATACCCCAGTCTCTCCCACCTCCCTTCTTCTCCCCCCTCCTTTTCTGCTCCTTTTCTCTCATGCACAAGCTGTATCCAGATGCCAAAAGTTGAAACACACAGATAGTGTTAACTTTAACATCTTCTTGAGAAATAACCGTCTATCACGACGTCAGCGCCAACACCTCCACTCCCTTGAGGTAGCGCTAACTGCTGTCATTAAAGAGTATGAGTGGATGTGTGCAATGAATGTGTGCAGAGATGTGTACCAGCGTCTGTGTGTTTGTTCTAGCCACATTTTAGCAGTTTGATTATTTAGCATTTGGCTTTTTCCCTCCCTAATAAGTAAAGCACCTATTTTTGCATTTTAAATCGCAGAGATGTAAATGCAGATGTGTTTAATTGCTGACAATGGTGTCTATGGATAAAGTTCACTTTCGTCTAGAGGGAGGAAAGTGAACTTTGTGGTGATGAAAATGCTAAAAGAAATCAAAGGAGCCAGGAAAGAAGGAAGGAAGGGTGGGTAGGTAAGGCAAACGCCTACTGTAGCTCTGCCAAATGTTTTTTGTTGAGTGGCATTAAGTTCAATAATGTGATTAATTAGGTGTGAAAGGAGAGTGTGATACGGTCTGCAGCAGAGTGAGATGTGAAGACTTGCTGTTCACAAATGCCATGAAAAAAAGGAAGCCATAGACAGATAGGCAAGCACATCACAGCCCATCCATTCAGTTCTGACTACTGCGAGCTTCTCATGTGGGGGTGGACGTGAGCACGGCACCTGCTTCACCATTTGCATCAGCTCATCTGCTATCAGAGGAGCAAAAAGAAAGAAAAAAGTGCGGTGCAAGTGCCCAGATCCACAGGCAGTAAATCACCTGCAGTGGAGAAAAGTGACCAGAAGGTCGCTGCCTCATCTCCAAAGCAACATGCTGAATCATAGCTTTGCACTTTGTGTTTTTATTACTCTTGTGAGATGAATGTTAATTTGCCAAGCTACACTCCGAAGAAGGTTTTGTCAGAGCGCATGAAATTCAGCACTTCTGGTCTAAGCCTGAGAACAAAAGGGTTTTCATGTGCAATATGCCAAATTTGGTTTTCCATCAAAACACGTCGGCTATTAACCTGGCGCAGCAGATGGTGGCTAGGCAGACACATCTGGGAAGTCATCATTGCTACGTGTTTGGAAAAGGGCAGGCACTTATAAAAAAAAACATAACTGTCATGTGATTGGATGAACCATCTGTCTAATACGTCCATCATGGGCAAACTTCCTCCAGGAGGTAAAAAACAGGTAATTAAAACTCTTACTTAAGTCAATCATTAAAAAAAGGGGAAATATCTTCATGAAAAAAGTACAGAAGCTCTGAGGGGTACTATAATAGAGTTTTAGGTAAATAAATAATACAAACGTATAGCAACAAATTAAGAAAAAAAAGAGTAGATAAATTGATAAATAATACATTTTCAAGCCTTTTCATTTTGAACAATATTAATTGGAAATCATCTGAAATGTAATTTGACACTTCTAAAAGAAAAAGAGAGGCATTGCAGCTAGATCCGTTCAGGTAAAACTTCTCAACTGGCAAAACTGCAAAAATCTGTACTTTTTCCAGAGGGGTTCTCAAGTGAATCTGCGACTGCTGGGACATTAGGCAAAATGTTGCTGAAAAAGGCACACGAATGTTCGGCCAACCTGAAATATAACACAAAAAAACCCTCGGAAGCTGTGTGAGGTGGCGCAGAAGCAGCTGCCTCTGCTGATGCAATACAGGCACCAAGAACACACAAATCAGTCTCACAAGGAAAAGAACCCAGATTTATTTGCTTCGCTTCAACCTTTTAAACGAGACTTGTGACAAACAGAACATCCGAAGCGTTGTTTCTCAACGGGCAGGGGGGGGGACCTGAGACGGACCTCCTTTGGAAAAGCTTTGCTAAATGAAAGTGATTGTACTTTCCTTATATGAGCATCAGTGTCTGAGTGTGTTGTGCGACAACAATGAAAGCGAACTCTCTTTCACCTCTCCGGCTTATTTGGCCATCTCTCCATGCTACGTCTTTCCCAAACATCCCTTTCCCTCAATCTCCCTTCCCTTTTCTCCATTTGGCACGTGCAGTGGATGGTCTCTAATTAATCCATAGCCGTCAGTGGGGAGCGGTTTGCTTGTTTACTCTTATTGAAATTAGCAAGGCTTGCCTCCCCAGAGACAAGGCGTCGGAAGCACAGTAAGCTGGCGCTGGACTAATTAGGACACGGCGCTAATGACACCTCCATGGCTGCATGGGTAAGCGAGGACTCAAAACGAAAGGAGGGGAGGTGAAGGGAAGAAATGAGGGTGGGAAGTGGCATTAAGATAAATTAACTAGACGAGTGGCATCTTTCAGTGCAGATACCATATTTAGATGAAGCTGGAAGCTAGTCATGGTTAGCTTACTGTGGCTGAGCTGGTGTCCCCAAACACTCATATTTGAAAGCAAGCATACTCGGCGCCACAAAACACCAGCAGTGGATTTGATAAGAAGCAACCTCCCACTTTCTCCCGCAGGCTGTCTCAACACCTTGGCAGGCAGCTGGCTTTACCGCCTCGACGAGATGCCATTACACTGATTATCACCCCTGTCAATCACATAAACTCTGCCTCCCCCCGAAAGGGAAGCACGGATAGCTAATTAGACTGGGCCAACCTCACAGGAGAAGTGGACATCCACATAGGGGGAAAAAAAGAGATTGATTAACTAAACTGATAGAAGAAGCAAACATGACTGTCAGAAACATTAACAGAAAGCAAACATGTATTTTCTCACCAAGTCAGAGTACACACAGGGTGAAAATGAAGCGAGGAGAGCGAGGAGGCACGTCTTGCTTTGCAGGAGGGAGAAGGTCACTTCCAAACAGTAAACAAGTTTTATATAGTTAAATAGACTCTGATATCTTGCACAATATGGAGGCAGCAACTCACAAGATTTGGGTCAAGCTCATTAGAAAGAGACGGCACAGAAGGAAAATAACGCAAATGGTATCAGTGAGGGTTAACAGAGAGATCAGGATGAAAATGTGTCCATTTCAACTCAGCTGGAAAGACTTAAGAAAGAAAAATATCAGACAGCTACAAATCTTTTTCATCATTTCATTTCAAGCCTTGAGATTTGAGTTTGTTCATCAAGGTGTTTCCTAATGGTGTTGCTTTTCAACTTGCTTAGATGATAAAAGGGTTCATCAAGCGCCACTGAATTTCATCTGGGAGAAGGACACTTCATCCTGCTCCTTTTCTATCCCTACAGTGCTTTTCCTTTCTTTCCGTTTGCTTTTTTTTCTCTCCAATTCTTTGCTTAACACAGGGAATAGTGATTTCAGACTACAAAGGCACAGGTCTTTAGAGAAACAGAACACTCACAGTGTAAAATTTAAAGGGGAAAAAAAGTGATAAAACAGGAGAGTCAAGGTAAAGGGGAGTCATATAAATCTCCCTCTAAGTTCACGGGAGCCAAAAGAGACTTGCTGGAGTGATGAGAGCAGCTCTAAAGCGGTTTCTCAAGACTTTCCAGGAGTTGATGTGAGCCACGATACTCTGGTGGTTCCACGGCAAAGGTGTTGAAAAAAGGAGACCTAACCCAAAACGAATAAAGGAAGGATTGGAATTCAGCCAAAAACTCAAGGCAAAAAAAAAAAACTGGGCAAAAACTAATTCAGTAAAGAAGGACCTATAGGGGTAATAACACGGACCGAAAAATACATTTCAGAAAAGAGAGAAACTGAGCAGAAAATCTTGCAGCATGACCCTAAATGCATTGCAGTGAGAATGGTCTGAATAAGTAAAAATATGCTGTGAGCAGCAGTTGTCTGGACAAAAATAACTTGTTGATGTCAGAGGTCAAAGGTCAAACTGGCTGGAGATGATAGAAAGGCAACAAGGTATGAGGGTGCACAGGGACAAAGAGGTCGAACCCTTTACTAGCAAGGTGAACCTGATAAAATGGCAGTTGAGTGTATTGTGAGCAAAAACTTTTAAAAAGAGGAAAAAATTCAGGAAAATTTTTAAAGATACCTCAACAACACAGCAGAAAAACAAATATTTGAGAAAAAATCAAGAAGTTTATTTTTAAAAAGCATTTCTCGCAACATGTCTTAAATTTTCAATTTTGGTTGTGCTATATTTAACGTTTTTTTTTCAATTTTTTTTTTAAAGGCAGAGTCCATGATTTTTTCATAGAGCACTTCTACAATATTGATTTAACACCCAATTGTAACCAATTAATTAGATGCTCTATCAAAAAAAAAATTAAAAACTTAGTCACCTGGTGAGCGTACAGGACTGGAAAAACACCATCCAATCATTTGACAGTCCCGTCTAAATGACTGAATGGTGATGTGTCAATCAAAAACAGGTGGTTGGTCCCTCCTCCAGACGTGTCCAAGCATTGCACGTTCCTGAATTCTGGAGGTGTGGTTTCAGGAGGAAGTCTGAAGAAAGGGGTTTGGACTTCTGAATTGTATTTTTTCAACATTTTGCTTGCTCAAGCAGTTTTTCCAGAAACCTGGACCCTACCTTTAAGTGTTTTCTTGTCTATTTAAATGTCACAGTTACACTCAGCCACTGAAAGACGACTGATGCTTCCACCACAGCATGGAGGAAAATCAGTAGCCAGACTTGTTTCCTCTTCAATTTCCCGTTGGTGGAAACCTTCCAAACTCTGTCTGATCCGCAGGGTCTGTACCTACTTTTAAGAGCAAGCTAAAGACCCAGCTCTTTAAGGAGTGTTTTACTTCTCTGCTCACCTGGATAAGGAGAAGATTAATCCAGTTATATATACTCAGCATTGATAAAGCTACGTTTGCCAAGAATGTTATCATGGTGTTGAAATTAAGACTTAGTTTTGTAGATTAGCGGGACTGATGGAAAAAAAAATTGCATGATAGCACCTGTGTCCAACTGGACTCACAGCAGTCTGACCAGCACTTAGCCATGCTGTACCTTCCTATGTGATTTCTTGCTTGTGTTATTCTCTCAAATGTAAGTCGCTTTGGATAAAAGCATCTCTAAATGACAGTAGTAGTAGTCACATTTTCTGAAATGTTCTAAAACACTCCAGTCAGTGCAGTTTCATTACATTGATTTTTTTTTTTTTGCCTTCCTCTTTTGGTTTGCCCTCAATTAAGCAGTCGCAAAGCGAAAAAACATTTGTACTTCTGACACCTTATTGGAACTATAACTGTGTTGTTATACTTGGATTATTAAAAGACCAAACTCTGACATAACTTAATTACAAAAATGAAGAAAAACCAACTTCCAAGAAAGACATTTCTAAAATATACTCTCTCCAAAGACTTGATTTAAATATTCTGGTGAATCAAAGGGACACTCAACCATACTTAGGGGAAAAAAGAGATGCACTCAACAAAAGGCAGTTTGAATAAAGGGGTACACTTAAATGGCATTCAAATAATTTTGGCTTTACAAGCCACCATCAAAACCCTTTAAAAGACAGGGTCCTTGAAAGAGTGAAAATAGACAGATCTTACACTTTTTAGCCTTTTAACATTAAAAACGAAAAAAACTGAGTGCTTCAAAAAGCATTTAGCACCTAGATGGAAGTGAGGTCCCTCTTAGGGAGTACTAACCTTCGACTTCAGAGAAAATGTATTGTGTATTCTTTATTTAAACTATTTTCTCCTGGATGCAACTGGGAGAAATTTGTTGGACGCTTACCAACTGACCAATGTGAGCTTGGCTCAAGCGGAAGGTGCAGTGTGATCGGGGACAACAGTAGCAGCCAAGCGGCAGATGGAGTCAGGCGTGAAAGACTCTGCTGTGAAATAGCAAAGAGGGGTTGGGAATGGTGGAAAAAATACCATGGGGACACCGAGGAGGATTGAGAGGTCGCAGAAGAGGTGTTGGCATCAAACCCTGGCAATATGAGGTCAATACGGTGGTCGCCGCACATTTAAGTCTTGTACATGTGTGGGCACACATCGATATAAACGTTCAAAGTATTTATTTGTGCTCTTGAGGGTGGATGTATAAACCATTTGCAGAAACAACTGTACAAGCTGATTGTGATTGTGTGTGTGTGTGTGTGTGTGTGTGTGTGTGTGTGTCCCAGGTGTTTTTTTTCTGCAGACTGGACCGTTTCTGTGTGAGCCTGATGAATGACGCCATGTAGCAGCCTGGACACTCCCATTTAACATAGCATGGAGCCACAAACTGCCACTAGAACAGACAGTAGCAGCATGGGAATACTCCCAGACACACACAAACACACAGAGCACAAACAAAAGGCGCAACTGCATCCTGTAACAAACAGAAAGAGACTGCGACGACCAAAAAGGGTAACCATGGCTGAACGTGCAATTGTTTAAAATGACCAAGGTTTACACTGTCCTGACAAGGGGCTTTCTAACGTCAAGGAAATAACAATAACACACACAATATTGTATTAGGGATGAGATGTTGACTCAGTTGGTGGTGTTGAGGAATTGTGAGATATTTTTTTTGAGTGGCAGGGGATATAGCGAAGAGGGAACCGGTGTGCCGACTGGTGCAGTGCCTGTAATGATGTGTATGCTGAACCAAAATTCAAAGAAGCGTAATTTTCGGTCAACCATGTTTTGACCCTTGCTGATGGCTTCGAGTTACTCATCAACACCAGAAAAATCTCAACTCAGGTGGTTTGTGCATAAAGCTAAGGATACTTCCCAGTTTCCGTGCTTGACCAGCTGAGAACTTTGTCTCTTGTTCTTCTAATCTCCAGTTTGGGAAACACAAAAGTAGTTACACTGAAGCAAATTCATGCATTTAGTCAAGCGGTGGGGGAACATTGGCCCTCGTCCTGCAAGTTTTCAATGTTCCCCTGCTCAGGCATTGACAGTAAATAGTCACTTTGCAGACATTGACAAGCTGCTGGATCCATCTGATTTGAAACCGGTGTTGGAGCAAGGGAATTTAGAAAACTTCCCGGACTGTGGTCCTTGATAACCAGGATTTTACTGATTTGAATAATACTGACAATTCCACTTTCAATTCAAGTTGGTTCCAAGGTTACTCCATGCCCACTCAGGTCACCAGTGTTGTCAAGACTGCTGTATTTGACTGGTATCTGAATCTACAGTATTTAGGAACCACTATTATAGGGTGCAAACCAACACGTTATTTGTTATTGCCACCTTACCCTCTCAAATGCATTAACAGTACACACACACTGGATTCCTCAGAGTTCCACATTTAGTTTAATATTCCATCTATTAGGTATCATCTGAAACTTTGTTTTCTCCTGAACAAGTGATCTCTTCCAAGCTTGATTAATTGGATATGATGTCTGATGTTTTATAAAAGAGAAAAAATATGGTAATGCACAATCCAAAATTTTAAAAGGTTGTATTCTCAAATGAGTTTTATCTCATATTCAGGGTCAAAAAGCCGCACTTCAGCAGCACTGCCACTCACCAAATGTTTTATTCATGCTGCTGTTTGTATCTTGAAAGTTTTTAAAAACAGCCTTTTTTATATCTCCTTTATACTGTAGAGTAGAGTGTTTTATAGAAAATTTATTTCCAAAATGTTGGCAATAAAATGCAACAAGAACTTTGAACCTGGCTTCAGCCAGTGTTCAAATTCCATTGCTAGAAATTACACAGCATCAGTGTTACAAATTGGCATATTTTTGACAATATGATACCCAATTTGCATATTCAAATTTGAAATTTCAGAAAACGTAAGATAAATAATTAACCAAAGAAAGTTTCATGGTTAGTTATAGATTTAGCTAAATTCTCCAGTAGTGTTGTACCTTATGACAATCTACTGCCATGAGAACATCTCAGTATCCTCTTGTAAGAGCAGAAACATGTAAGAGCGGTATTGCCATCTCTACATTGGCTGCTGCCCCACAAGAGCCTGACAGGTTTGAGAGAAATGAACAGATGATACATCAGTCAAAATATTTCCCAATCAGCCCCAAAAAAGTGGCTTTGTAAAAGCTTTGGCTTTACTTATTTTAGTTTCCCTGAATTCTATCAACAAGCTACTGAGGAAAATAGAGCAAACATATGAAGTTGGGAGACCAACGCAAAGCAAAAATATGGAAATGCTGCCAAGATTGTGTCAGAAGAATTAAAATAAACATGGCTACATAGAGAGAAAAATCAAAGACTAAGAGATGTACATTAACTCAATACTTATACAGAAAACAATGCGATAAATCACAAAACATGACCTTACATTTAGACTGTACAATCCATCGAGCGGAAACAGACGACAGATTCTCGAAAACAATGTGTGCGCCTCTGGTGTCAAGTCTGAATTTAATTAGGAGTCAAACATGTGGTATTTAAATGGTAAATTAGAGGTGCTGTGAATTGGCCGTATTTGTCCAAGCTGGGGCGGAGAGCATGTGAAACAGCTCCGAGGATATCCACATGGAAACATGCCTGCGTGCACACAACAGCACACCCCACTGAGCAAAGCCATAACAGCATACACTTAATTATGCTCTTAATTAAGCCCCAAACTCAAAAGGCTGACAATAATCGTACTGTGTGGACAACTGCACGGCAAGTCAAGAGTGTGTCTGCCTGTGTGCAAATTAATGCTGCTGATTAGCTGGCGCACGTTTGCATGTGTCCTTGTATGTGTTTGCATGTTTAATGTCCGTGTTTCACTTGCTTACGTGTGCAAGTGAGTCCATTTGGGAGTCCTCAAGCAAATTAATGCCATTTCTCATCTCTTGCTGCATTTGTTTTGCATATATGAATATCCATCTGGGAGCTACATTTTTAAGGGGGCAGGTCATGCCGCCAGACAATATTGAGCCACTCGGTCTGACCAAGGGTCCGTCTGCCTGTCTGCACAAAAAACAAGCGTTGTGATGCAAATTAGGCCCACTGCCTGCATGCTACAACACCACTTTTTAATTGAACCTTTTGATCTGTGGCTAATTCCACTAATTAGCAGCACTTTTTTTTCCCCCAACAGAATGTTTTCTGCTGTGCAAGTTTTTTGTGTCAGTGCACCTCTCGGTAGCGACTCACCAAGCCAATTGGCATATGGCATTTAAAAAGAGCCAAAAATAAATAAATAAATTGAAGGAATTCTTTGTCTGAGGCTTAGAACAGACAGGTGCGCTGTTAAAGGTAATAACGTTACATAAAAAAAGAAAAAAAGGGGGGGGGGGGAGCACAGATGCTCATTATGCAGACACACACAGGCGCTGAGTGTTTTATGTGCCAGTTTAGTTTTATATCAGTGGTGTACTTTCATCGCCTCTGAGTGTCGAAGAGGTGTTTGTCAATCTGTGCTGATGTGAATGCAGCTGCAGTTTGTTATGGGGTCCAGCTGATACACTCCATAAAATGTGATTAGTCTAAACTGTACTAAGCATATACACTATATTTCTGATATAAATCAACGCAAAGTCTTTGCTTTTCCTTTCACTGCTCAAAGTAAGCCTTATTCAGCCATTACACTCTAAAATGAAAACTCTCTGATACGTCTGAGTGTCAACACAGCTGGGCTTGCCAATTCACAGCAGATGACAGCTGTCGTCACCTCTCGCGGCATTTGCAGAAGATTCAAATGGAGATGCAAAATAACACCAAAAACACTTATTAAACTGTCCATGGAGAGTTTCCAGCCTACACATTCCCAGTAGCCACTCGCCACACCTGGTCAAGAGCTGCTGGCTCCTTGTGGGTGTCATTTTCAGGTTTGTTATCTACATCAGCGTCTTACTTGGCAACCAAAATCACATCTAGTCGGATGCTGGAGTTTGAGAAGATTAAGGCCGCAGATATATTTGCTTATCTTTGATCATGTTAACCACGTGTTGCATCATTTCTTGCATCCACAATGAGCTTCTTTCTCATTTTTTCAGATAACCAAAACAATGACTTCATCAGTGGAGGACATCTGGCTACGGATTCTACCGCATCACTTTCAGACATCTTCCATCTGGATATAGAAAGATCTAAAAAAGGCACAAACGGTTATACCAAGAAGCTCTGACTTGGCGTCCATATGTGACCAGTTGGAAGGGACAGTTTGCCATTGCATAATTGACTGCTGGAGTGTAAATGAGCTCAATGAAACTCATCTTCCTGCTATTGTATCCGCATATCCTTGAGCTGAGCAACAAGTCTGGTTTTAAACATTTTACACAAAGTGTGATTTTTATGATCATAGCAAGTAAGCAGAAATAGATTAGACAGTGAAATTGGTTTAAGCAGTTATCCAAGCTGCACTCAACCATTGGACAATGAATTGATCAACTGTTAAAGACAAAGGCCACAAGCAAATACTTTCTCTACAAAACGCAGCATGGCTTCAGCTATTTTAAAGGTGGCATAGAAGATTTTCCAGGTCTCCGACGGTTACAATCATTTTCAAATGATGCATGCACATGAGACCGCCTCCTTCCCCACCTATCCCCCAATGAAAAGCCTCCCCCTATTACTCAAAAATTAGAGAGGTTGATTGATGTACCAACGCCGAATATTGCATGGCTAGGGGTCGTTTTCTATTGGCTATTGTTTTTTGGGCCCCACCACGTCCAAACTTTATATTTCTTTTTACTTATTTTTCATAAGTATGGGCCTGCTACATATCTCTCCAGTAGGTTTTAGCAAAGATTTAAATTTTTTCAAAAAAGAAAAATCCTCTGTACCACCTTTAAATCTAAAGATGTCGGTCTTTGGCTTGTTTAATAATTAAAGATGTTTGGAGCTGAGTTTTAAGATAACATGAACAAGATATTAATCATAATGGTGTTAACCTGTTAACATAGTCCCAAGCCTTCTTTTACCTGGGTCATCCTCTATTGACCCAAACCATCCCTTGTCCCTCATCCATCCACATCTCCCATCAATTCAATTTATCTTCCTTGTCCTTCTTCATATCGTTAATTTGATTTTTTTTCAGGTTAGTTTGGCTTTGTCATGCTGAGACAGAACCCACATGCCAATTCTCCTCCTTCCACCCTTCAATTTTCAGACACAGCCGATGAACCAATCAGTGAACTTTTGAGTCTTTACGTATCCTCGTCCATACCTTTTATTAATACCAATAAATTTACATAGTTGAGGTGTGGTCCTTGCGAGGGAATGATTTAGTGTCACGCCTCTATCAGGTTTGACTTTCCCTGATGCAGCAGAGGTTATGATTTATAGGCCATGCATATGTTCATATAGGAAATGCTTGCATTTTCATATAATTAATTAGTTCACTTTTCTGAAGCACTCACGTTTAAACAAGTAAGAAGGAAAAATGAAGGTTATCTCATTTCAAAGCGGCGCTTTTTCCGTCTTCCTCACTTACACACACACACAATCTTCCCCATTGTTGCCGGTTCTCTGTGAATCTTAAAGACGTCTTGATAACTAGGTACCCCCCGCTGCCTCCCTACCCTAGACAGCCGATTACCGCAGCCCTCCCACTGATAAAACTGTGCTTTTGCATCACCATCTCTCCATACAAAGCTGCTTTGGCATTTCCCTGCCTCTACCTACTTCCTTTTAACTACATTTACTTTAATGGCAATAGCACATAAACTCTGACGTGAGCTAAAGGTGTTTTCTGTGGGAGTCTAAATCAGTGGAAAAACATCGATCAAAGCAGCTCTCAGCAGTGATAAAAGGCCTTCTATGAGTTCAAATGTTAATAGGTCAGATGCCGGGCAGAAATAACAGCGTCATAATGTTTTCCAGGACGAGCTGCTCTTCACTGGTTTCCCAATTTGCCTTTAGTAACGGTTCATTTAGTCTCTGGTGGCATATATGGTTAAAGGAGCTGCCGAGTCTTGCTTGTCGCTGAGGGATTGAAGGAGTGCGAATGCGGTTTCTCATATGTTTGATGTCACACAACAAAAAGGCGCTCAGCCTGCAAGCACTTTGCTGTGAAACAACACGGCACAGTTACAAACTTAGAAAGCCATGTCAGCTTTCAGCATTGCTGACTTTTCCTCCTCTCTGCTTCTCTTTCGTGTCACTCAAGAACTTCCCAGCAGAGAAAATGAGACGGAAAGATGTAGGAGTTGATATCTGTCAGAGGACAGGATCCAAAGTGAGTCATGGCTTACAGTTTGCCCTTCCCTTGTCATCCTGAGCACGATGGCATCCACTCTCGCTCCTGCTAGACACAACTGAACTTCATTCACAACTTGGAGCCAGTGCCAAAAGACATTATTACATTTGAAGATGTGCCAAACAAACTCAAGACAGCAATTATATCAGGTTTGGTTTACACACACAGTATTCAAGAAATCACAAAACGTACTCCATTTTAATTCCAGTTCAAGAATAGAAACCAAACTGTGGTCAACAATCAGCACATAATCAGAACGTTTGGCTCAGCAGCGTGATTAGTCATCCAACACTCGCTTATATAATTCCCTTTACTCCTAATAATATGTTTTATTGATTACAACATCAATTCTCATTGTTTGAAAAGAGGTTTTTCCTCCATTATTCTAGAAAGAAGTTGTTAACACTCCATCAGGCTAGATTTCTACATAGTCTATCTTTCACGTCAGCATCCTCACACAAACAATGACTGGTTCATTCCTGACAACAGATGCATTGGGGTATATTTTTCATTGGTATTTTCCATTTCATTTATAATGCTTAACATTAAAACCCCAGAAAAGTCAATATCACTCAATTTAAAAAAAAATGTTTTACAATATAGCTTTGTTAGGAAATCTTGTATCATAGCAATACCGTGAGTATTACTTTGACACCAGCTGTTGCACACCAAGCATACCAGCTCATCATGGCAGAGCACTTAATGAAAAGTTTACACATAGTTGTGCGATGGCTGTATTTTCCAAGATTTCCACTGAAAATAATTTTGCTAAGTCATGGCATCTAATAAATCCTATACACACAGTATGAGATAATACAAAGGTTTCCCCTTGAACTTGCTCAAGGTGGCCGCTCCTTTGCTGCACCTTACTGTTATCCATTAAATCATATACNGAGAATGCATTGTTATAATACTTTTGAGGGGGTAGAAGTTGTGTTCACAGGGCACGTAAAAGAGAGAACTTGCTTAGCAAGAAACATCACATTACTTATTGATACCATTAAGCTACATGCATGACCTCCGACATCATACATGGCCTACAGCCATGTATCTAAAAGGAACAGTATGGAGGAGATGAATGTTTTTTGTTCAATTTGGATCAACATGAACAAGAAAAGGAGATGTACCAATGCCCCTTGGAATGACTTGGTCCTTTGTTTCAGTGTTAGATTTTATATCGGACATTTTTAGCCACTGGAATTTGATCCATTATGTTGCCATGTGCTGTGGTGTGATTGTTTACGGTGGTAATTATTAAGTTGATTTATCGTATGTTTTCTCTTTGTTGATGAATACACTCTTACTGTAGGCTATAAAAATCCTAACAAGTATAATGCTAACTATTCACCGAGCTTAAGCATGTAGAAAAACAATATTTCAAGCTGTTTTCCTCTTCACCACTATGTTTTACTGTGAACTAAGTACATGAATATGAATATGAAGACATAAAATATTTTTTGAGAAAATTTATATTAACTGTTATATCATATTTCATACAGAGT
>JAPMNP010724594.1:0-13959 GCA_029874935.1 Atherina boyeri
TTCTTTCTTGTGTGCCATATGACGCCATTACACACTGCAACAATCACCGTGTAAAACATGTTTAGATAGCAAAAAGTGGACGGTAGTAAATGCAGATTAGCAAACGATCTGGCATCCCGTGCGCTCCACTTCTTATGACATCAACGGCCTGATGCTGTTGGCTGAGAGACACTTGCTGTCGAGGGGGGCAGGTTAACCAAAGGAAAATATTTACATTTTCCGGACACATGAAGAAATATAAAAACATAATTTTTGGACAGAATGTTTATTTTTCTCCAAAAAGAACACTTTTATTCTACACCCCTATTATTGTTTTAAAAATATCAGTTTTTATGAAAATGTTCTATAGATCACCTTTAAGCTTTGGTATTTAGTTTGTACCTTAAAAGTTGCAATATTTAAAAGTGTTTGTTTTTAAAAAACAGTTATTGAACATTGTGCTCTGCAGTTAATGTTTTATGGGTGTATTTACACCAGGATAGTCTGCTATACTCTGTGCGATATGGGACTCTGTTCTGTTGGTGGGTGCAGCATTCTTGCGGACAGTCTTCAAGAATTACTGAAGGAGAAGATGAGACACAACAAAGGAAACAACTTTTTCATCTGTTAGTTTATGCAGGACAACTTCTGTTTCCACCATATACAGTAAGAGCAAACCATGGAGCCGCATCAGATCCTAGCGATCTTAAGTTGATTATGTTTCTATCTGAACTTTTACTGTGTTCTTCCGCATGTGACTGCAAGCTATTTCTTCCAGCCAGAGCTGCCTATTGTCCCTCACACGAGAATGTTTTAGTTGTTTTTACCCACAATGCCCTGCGTTGAACGCACAGTCTCCCTTGCTATGTAGTCTGCTTCCTTCATGTGGTTGACTTGCAATCTGAAATTCTAGGGGCTAGAATCTAGGCAGACCAGTGTCCGGTTCTGTGATGTGAATTGGAGTTTGTTTGCAGCTTGACAATTCCCTAAACAAAGCGGACTTTCCGAGCAAAAGGGACTAGGATTCGAATCAAAAGGGCTGGTGTGAATGCACCCTAAGAGTTATATAAGCTTGTCCTTCAAAGCAGTTCAGATTAGAAACCAATGTTTAAGTAAGGAAAACAGTAGCAGTTGAGCAAGTATGTCCTTCCACCTGGCAAAAGACTCAGCGGCTCCGTTTGTTCCTCATCCAGCTCTGGTTTGCCCTCAGGCACAGTAACAGTGTGCTTTATGCAATACTTTTCAACTAACCGCTGGTAAAGCTGATAGAGATGTTTCATTCCAGCTCCCTTTGTCCTGAGCCTGCTCTCCTGCAAGGTTGGGCTTGTTGGAAGTGAATAGCGGGAGGGGATTGCTCACAAACAGTTTGAGGGCATAAACAAGCATTCCTGTAAATGACTGATTTGGGAAAAATGTAAAACCTTAGGTTTGTGATGAGTCTCTGCATCTGCGGTAATTATCTTAAGGTTGTTCCACTCTATGGGCATCAAAATATCCACGCCTATTCATCTTTGATCTGTGTACTGTACAAGTTAAACTAATAGACAGAACTATAAACAGCTTGTGGCATGAATTCAAATATAGATTCAAAAGAGTACTCACTCTCACATTAAATGGAATCTAGATGGAATTGTTGATTTTTGTCTGGAAACATGACTTACATTTGCACTTACGAAGCAAATGTGTGTTCCTGTGTAATTTCATTAGCACACTTGGTATGAGAGTTTTGAGTTTTACTGCTCTGTTTTTAAAGTTTTGATTTAAAGCTCACAGACACGGCTATCCTCTCCATTAGTATTGTACAAATATGGAACAATATTGAAATGTATGAATTTCCAGGTTCTGAAATATGCCATGTCATTATTTAATAACAAAAAGTTTTGAAAATAAAAAGCAATGTCCTTTTTTAATGACATTTTTTGATAGACTTAGTTAGATTTCCCATGAAGAAAATGCTGAGCATATGAAATTATGTTTAATGTCATGAACTTAAAATTATATAATTCTTTATTTGATCTCATACAGTTCTGCTTAAATCTCCTGGTAAGAGTTCATCTTTCAGTCACAAAAATAAATTAATTTTCTTCTAATTAGATAACAAGTTAAACTCTGCATTTGTAAACATTCCAAGAGAACTCTGGTTGGCTGAATGGATTTATTGTGAGGCTGTGAGTTGTCCTAAATAAAACGGCTGCTGCTTTTACTGCCCTTTTCCTACAAAGATCAGCTTTATGATTATGGACAATAAAGAAAAGACAGATTTATATTTGTTCTGAGCACACCTCATCAGTAACTGCAGGCTTAACCATGGAGCGTTATTTGATCCAGACCAGGTATGTGGCCACTGTTTATGACGCAGAAACAAACATTCACTATTGCCGTCCAAAGCACAGTTTAATATGGGAAAGCTTGCATAGAGTTGGGAGTCACTTACGTTCATGAAAAAAAAATCTACCCTGTTTCTGAGTGTGGGTAATTGCCAACAGACTTTGAGATGTATCCTCGGGGAACCTAGCACATTTCACTAGCAGGATCTTTCTCTACAATATGCGTGAGGTTTTAACCATCTGCTCAGCAGTTGTGTAGAAGACCCCTACAGTGAAATCTCTGACTCCAGACCTTAGCTAGATATGACCTGACTTGACATGTGTAGAGCTCTGAAGTTCTTTTAGGTGCAGAAAGACATTGATGGATGGGGATCTTAGGCATCAGAGATTTTCCGCATACTTAACAGACCCTGTGTCTCAATGACAGCACTGTTGGATCCNAAAGTTTTTACTCTGTCAACTTCATCTTGGGAAATTGAACTGACGTTTCACTTGCATTTCTTAGAGAAATGTTCGCTGAGCACATTGGCCTTCTTCAACATCCTCTTGCCTTTTAAACTCAGTAGGATTCTTAAACAAGGGAGACCCCTTGTATTCTCACACAAGCGTTTACAGTGCAACATTAAATTTAAAAAAAAAAGTTTAAAAAGAAAACTGGACAAGCAGAGGGCCACTTCAACAGTAAATGATGAATGGCAGCAAATACATTAAGTCTCATATCTTAAGCTCTGCTGTGGCTTCAGCTATTATCAGTCAATCTTTTTAAAACCATTTTGACTGCCTAATCAATGCTTAATGTTTTCAAAGTAATCCCTGTTATGTTTGACTCCAGCCCACAGAAATTAATGCAAATATATTGCCTTATTAGCTACAGGTAAGACAAGCATAGGCATGTTGTAGAAGCTGGAACCAGTTCATAGTTGTCATTTTACATTTAAAATGTCATTTTAACTTTAAAATGTTAAATACTTCCCAAGGGTAAATTTAGGCTGGTCAGCTTATTTATAGATTGATTGTTGCAGAACTTAACTCTGGATGGACTCTTCCATTTACTATTCAATTTCACAATCTTTGTCATGTTAAAACATTGTTTTATAATCCAATCATGCATAAAATGAATGGATAGCCAAATTTAAACCACTGTGGTAAACAGGGGTTGAAAACATGCAATAGGCTCACTGTTTGCAAAGCATAGTGCCTGCCTAATGACATCAGTGTGACCCAAACCTAGCTCTTCAGAGGATAAGTCCTTGATCCTGTGATAAATGCTCTGCTGAATACCGAGGCTCATTTACAGTTTGGTGCCAGGATTTTCCCATTAAAACTTCAGGAGTAACTCTATTACCGTTAACACATTACAGTGGGGTCTTAATCCAGATCGAGTCAAACCAGTGGTGTAAGGCCAAATCATTCAAGCAAGAAAGAAAAAAAGTGGAAATTTGATATTGAGGCACATGCTGTACAGCAAAGATCTGGCTTAGGTTGAAAGCCATCTTGACAGTGATTATTTAAGGCTGGAGAAGGACCCCTGCCTCAGATCTCTCACTGTGTTTGCATATGGAGTTTGATGGTTACACTGTGGCCCTTTATCGTTTTTTCAGGAGCCACAGAGGTAGCTCAGCAGCCATTAACAAACATCCCTACCAGCAGTTATTTTAGCCCCTAATCGGGCTAGAATAACAAGGCCTTCTATAAACCGCCTAAATTAACAGTAATGGATGAAGTTCATCCGCTGTCTCAAGAGTTCAGATATTATCCTTGCTGGTATGAAACCCCAGAGGGGACTCAACTACTTCTCATGCTCTCCGTCATCCGGCTGGTCCGCTAAGTCTTACTGGATTTGTCCATATCTTTGGGGGGAACAGGCTGGCTGGCTTCCTGTATGTCATATAGGGACACATACTGGAAAGGGACCTGCTAAACAGTTCAGTGATTACGCAACAGGTGAGGGTGTATTCTTCAGCCTGGTTATGAGCGAGTTTGGTGGCAGCAGGCATGAATACTCATGACTTTGACTCAGTCTTTGAGAAATAAGGTTTCCTTGATTTTGGCCTTATTTTGTTTATCCTCTTGCATCAGTTTTGGACGCTCTGTATGTGCATGACACATTCCGGCAATACAGAATCCACGACATGCATGTTCAGAGACTCATATTGGCAAACTTTTAGGATCCTGCAAGTGTCAGCCATGTTTGGAGCTTTGCAATGCTATAAAGTTGGAACTGTTTCGGTTATATTCGTTTAAACTTTTTTCTGTGTAACTCATTCTATAATATAACAGATTTCTGTGGGTTGGTTTGAGAAACTTTGAATTAATTTATTTAATGGGCTCAAAAGTTTTTACAACTTTTTGTTGGTTCAGTAACAACTTCTGCTATTTTTTTTTTCATACTAGTCATAAGAGTCTTGGTTACAACTCTCCATATGTGAGGATGTTTTATTTTTCGATTCATTTGAGGCTAAATGCAGCATTTTTTAATAGTTTGGTGCAAACAATCTTTTATTTAGCTTTGTTGAATTTAAAAAAGAATAGAATAAACTTCAAGATATTTGGATATATCACCAAAATGACAAAAGTCGCAATCCTAGACATTTTTTTTGTATATAGTACATCACTTGAAATATGTTCATTTCAACAAGAAACTGGTACATTTTTGTTGTTGTTTAATGACTATTTGCTTTGGAAAATTGGATGCGATTGATCCAATTGGACAGGTAAAGAGGAGGAGCACCTACAGCAAAAATACAGCCTCTTTGTTTTCAGAGGGCTGCTCTGCTGGTCACTGGGTCACATGGTTGTTGACCCTTTTCCAATACTGAGATGTATAATCCACTTCTGTTTATCAGAACCTTTCTGTTGACCTTGTTACATTCAGAGTGGCAACCATAAACCAACAAATATATCCAATATTTCCAAGCAAAATGTCAAATCTTTCAGCTCTAAGTTCTTAAATTTGAAAAGTTGCCTTTATTTTATCTGATTTGCCAATCAAATAAATCAAAGAAATTCTCAGTATGGAATATTTGATTGTATTTGTTATTTTTTGTGCTCATTATCACCATATTATCAGAATCACAGACAATGTGCTAGTGTTGACCAAATGGTCATTATCTTCCACATGTTCAGTTTGCCATTTAACAAGTCACCATGCATGCTAGCAATTTATGAGACATATGATGAGAGATGATATTAAGAACCACAGCAAATGTTTTTATCCAGTGGGAACTTCCAGTTGATTACTGGCCCAACAATGAACTCATTGAGGGGAGTCATGACTCAACTTCTCTTGCTTGAAGCTGCTTTTCACCTTCATCCCAGCCAATTGGAGCCTTCAGTGACCCCATCTGATGAAATAGTAGAACTACATCTTTTAAGTCAAACATTATGAGCCAGGCTAAAGCTTGTGTTTGTGTCTAAAGGAGAAGGGCAGTGAGTGAGTTGTCAACAAGCGCACTCATCTGTTTTAGTAGCCCCCCGTCCTCTAGCTATTGTTTTGAAATACAGTCACTGGGAGGAAGAGGGTGGGTTTATGACCGTATTCCTGAGGTCTAATTTATACAGCTGCCTCCCCCCATGGTGACTGTTTGTATGCCTTTGGGGAAGGGAACGTGCGCCGATGCATCTGTGCAGTAATGGAGAACACATTGAAATTCTGATCCTATAAATCATGTTATGATAAATTCGGAGAAGCGGAGGAGAACATGTTTTGCTGCATGTGTCTCAGAACATTGAGGAGAAAGGAGTAACTTGGAGAGGGTGTGCAGAAGTTCTGATAAATGACTGGTACCAAAGCAGAGAGCTTGTGGTCATAGCACTGACTAGCCAGTTAGCAGAGAGGAGCTGTGTGTTAACCCAGCATGAAAGTTGCTCTGTCACAGATGTCTGGGTTTGCAGGCGCAGCTCTCCGGCCGGAGATGTCCTGAGCTGGAATGTGCTGCCTTGTAGTCCTGGAGACATTGTTGGGGATGATGAAGCGCATGTGCACGCTGCGGAAGTCTGTTGGGAAGGTCCATGTAGAGTTTAACACAGCAAGCAGTCTTATATAAAGCACCACATGTCTGTGAATAAAATGTACAGTTTGCTGTGTTTTCCTTGGACGCCAAATGGCAAAAAAACGTTTTTATTATTTATTCTTTTTGGACAGATGTGATTTTACAGCTTAATCTAATTCGACCTGCGTGTCTTTTGTTCTTTATTGATAAAAACACATTCCAGCTTAAGCTTGTGGACATTCTCCTCTTTCACCATCCCAGATGTGTAGATGCTCTGTTCAAAGGGAGGAATGTCTTCTGCTGGCATTGTTTATCAGCGTTAATACCACACATCTGAGCCAGACGTTTGTTTTGGAATGTGACTCCTTTACCCCACTGTCACAGCTTCAGTGTGGATCTGCCATGCTGTTCATCATCTACAAACTGATGTTAAACCATTTTTAGCCACTGGAGAATTCAACAAGGATACAAGAGAGCAGGAAAATGAACTGGAATTTTGTAAGCCTTGCTTCGCCTCACATGTTTTTGCCCCAGGAAAGAATGAGCGAAGGGGAGGGCGGTGCATAACGAATGTGATTACTTGGTAAGCATATTAATTGTTCCAGGGAAATTGGCATAACTTTCTTTGTTTTGTGTATTTTGTTTTTTTTATCTATACAGTGATGTCAGTGTCAACACTTAGAAAAAAATAAATAATCTTCTGCTTTAGAGTTTGGGTCACTAACACTATGGCTCTGTTATGATTTCACAATTGCTCATGTACCCCTACTCATATTTCACAACTCCATGGGGCTATCTGTCCTCAGTCTTTTATAGATCACGTGCAAGAGGCAAGTGAGAAAGGAAAAGTTAGTTATAAACAAAGTTTGAGACGACTGGATAGATAATTTGTTTGTGAAGACTGCAGACATTTCAAGAATAAAAACGGCTTTGCCTGTACTTGCAAACGCGGTGCCTTCTTTTTTTTAATTAACGTTGAGCTTCTAAATAAGTCGCCCTGTGCCTCTAGAGATTTTTGGCACACGGTGGCAGTGAATACATTACTTGTGCAAGAGACTTCCCGAGAGTAAATAAAGTGCAGGAGGGAGGGGAGAGAGGCGGAGCTCCGCCTCCCCCCGGACTCTCCATGTGATCAAGCGGGGTTTTAAGAAAAACTCAGGTCGTATTGAAAGAAGAGTCGCTCGTGTTTTGATCCTCCGCGGACTAGTTTTGTTTGGAAAAGTTTTAGTGAGAAATTGAATCATGCGTTGCAAGATGAGCTACAGTCTGCCCTGCTCGCCGGGAACCTCACCTCCTTATTCAGGGAGATTGATACCTTACAGAGCGAGATGCGTCAGGTAATGAGCTTGTTACCTTCTTTCCCCCGCTGTGTAGTCCTCCATAAAGGGGGTTGTGTGTCCACAAGGAAAACACTTAAGTGGTTACAGCTCAAAGTCTAACCGAAAGGCGTATCTTTTCTTACAAATACAAATTTAAAGGCTGTGTTTTGTGCTACTTGCACATGTTTCCAGCCTCATCTGCGCAGTGGCCATTAGCGCTGAGTCTGACCTCCGCATGGCTTCAGCAGCTGTTAATAATAAAGGGCACTCTCTTCTCTGGTTGTCACACACATCAAACTGTTTCGCTTCAAATGTGGCATGTGTTTTGTTTATATCATTCGACCTGTCTCTGGGTTTCCTATAGAGCTGTATACGTGCAGCCCTGCACGCGGGATGTAAATAATGAACACGCAACAAGCGCCATGTGATGAGGTCGATGTTGTCGATGCTTAGTATTCACATTTTTTTTTATTTATTGAACTAACGTTTAAATTTAAACCGTACACAATTAATGCAGTTTGGATTGAAGACTGTTCATGTTTTGTCACATTTCCAAATAGAATTTTTTTTTTTTGCTGTGTATGAATACAAAGCAAAACTCATGAGCCGATATCCAGGCGCATTCACGCATGTCTCATAGAGTTAAATCTGTAGAAATATTTACATTTTTTTAAGATTTTTATGTTTACTTGTCTATTTATTCATCAAACTTTAGTTGAATCTTTTGGATGTTTTGCATCCACAAAGGAAATTCTTTTCCTACACATTTTAAGAAGCCTAACTGGGTTCATCTCCACGTCGAAGTGATTTAGATTAGTCGAAGATTTAAGATCTTCATAAAAGTCTTTGGATTCTTTCTGCACATTTTGTTCTCCCTCTTTCGTCGGCTTCTTGTCAGAGCTTCTTTATGCGCTGGTCACTCCCCCCCCTTTGCATCCACATCGGAGCAGGGCGGCCAATGTGCAGGAAAACATTTGGGAAGAGAGCTATATTAATTTTTTGAAGATCCAGTTCGTTTTTATGTCACGAGGAAAACTGCATTATTGGCGTCATTTCGGTTTATGACGACCTGAATTGGAGCCAAGTAGGTCATCATCTCATGTTTCGAGGTGGAGAATAGCTATTATTGTCTTTATTTAAGGAGGGATGTGGATGGAAAACAGGATGCGGCGTTTCAGTATTCCCGAGGATGGAGTCTGATGGGGGAATGCCTCTAATTCTACCAAAATATCAGGAATATCATTTTCCAAGGAAAATACAACCAGATATTTTGCTGATCAGGTCAATTAGATGGAAGAAGCCCCACCTGGACAACTGCAGAGTGGAGCCATTCTCCACGTGTGAGACGTGCTTCATTGAAGAGAATCATTTTTAATTCCCTGGTGATTGTTATCATAGATCATCCTGCTGTGTTGCATCCTATTGTTTAGTTTATTTAAATAATTTAATTATTTTTATTACTTGCAGCAAAGCTTTGGGTTTGTTGCTCACAATATACTCTTAATATTTTTTTTTTTAAAGTAACCATTTAAGCAATTTAATGTAAATTTTGCATGTTCAGAGATGAGGGCCAAAGATGCATTACCCTCTTAGAAGATATTATGTGTTAATGCTGGGCAGTAAAACTGGGGGTTTGAGCTGCTTACTAAACCCACAGTGCTGCTTGTTATATTAGTAGGTGACTTCTTCACCTCTCACCTCATTCCGACGCTTTTCCTCTGAATTCTCTGGTCTGGGTATTGCCATCCTGTTAAACTGAAAATAGTGCCATGTTTATTATACAATGTATATCTTTTTGTTCTTTAAGACAGAAGCCTTCTGCTGGGCTAAAAAGTGTCAAACTATGTCACGTATTAATCTGCTCATCTCATTCTCTGGTAGCCTCAAAATACCTCAGGGTTTATTTCTGTCACCTCAGAAGTCACTGTGGAATCTCATGTCTGTTATGTAATCTATATTTGGAAGATTGTGAAAGTGCTGTTACTGTTACAAAGCATGTGGCATATGTGAGATGGGTATCTTATCTCTTTTCTCTTTCTCTCCACAGCGCATCTGGTGCCAGCGTTGTCGCAATCGATAACAAGATTGAGCAGGCAATGGTGAGTTTTTCCAAACACAATAAAGCCATGACAAGTGCAATCAGGTGACACACATTATCTGCCGATTTTGTTTAAAAACAGCTTTCCATGGCTGACACAACTAACAGTATGAACATAAAACTGACTCTGACAGTTATTCACCCATTATATTTTCTAAATACAGCTCATCAAGGCACTCATAATTTTTTTTCCCCTGTGAAGAAGCTGAAATCAGTTTTGTTCAAAACTACTTGTTCATTTTTGTTTTTCTCCCCTCATCTTTCCTCCTTTCTCAGGACTTGGTGAAGAGCCACCTGATGTATGCTGTTCGTGAGGAGGTGGAGGTGCTGAAGGAGCAGATCAAGGAGCTGTATGAGAGAAACTCTATGTTAGAGCGCGAGAACGCCGTGCTAAAGTCACTGGCCAACTCGGAGCAGATCAACCAGCTGACCAATCAGCTCAGCAGCACATCGCCGCCCCTGCAACAGCACCACCACCCGCTCATCACAAACAACACCCCATCTCTGGTTCACCACGAGGCTCAGAGCATCCCCCATCAGCCAAACATAACCTCGGCGTGAACCCCATTCCCTTTTATACACACGCAAACACACACCTCCCATGGACAGGAGCGGAAGATCCTGTCGGTAAAAACAACTGCTACCGTCCCCTAACCCCATAAAGCAAAAGGCTTGGCTCTGCTCAGTATGCTTCATTTGAATACAAGTCGTCAACAACAACGTCTTTGCTGCCGTTGTTTAGTGTGCGTGCTGCCATCAATGGACTTTCACATCACTAAGACATTTACCAGCCTCTGAAAAGTCTTATTCTGGCCCTGTGATTGGCTGCAAGTGTGGAAACGAAGGAAGAGCAGGGGAGGTGGGGACTACCTGCAAAACTGAATGTCGTTCATGTGCAGGAGACGGGGTTCACGGGCACAAAAAAGCTCTTTTTTTTTTTTTTTCTCTTTTTTTTTTCTTTTTTCTAATGTTTGGACAAAAAAAAAGTGGTGAAAGACTGTGCTGAAACCCTGTGAGGGACTACCATGGTAATGAGGGTCCTGTGAATACATCTAATAGGGACTGTCCTCCCAGTGTCTACATCCCTGCATCACTCCAGAGCTGGAGGAAGTCTGAGTACAGAGACAGAGGTGGGACTGAGGAAAAGAGGACACCAGTGGGTGCCTCTGCTCAAGTGGAACGAGTCGAGAGCCTCAGCTTGTTATATGCTGCATCAAAAGCTTGTGTTGTTTTCTCAGAGCCACCGTACTTTGACATGAATCATAATTCTCATTAGTTCAGTTTTAGTATTTGCATTTATTTATTTCAGGGCTGCTATTTTTCATAATGTAAATGAACAATGACATGGAGATGCTTATTAAAAACCAACAAAAAAAAAGTTCTCTTTGGTCTTTTGCTATTTTAAAATCTGTCAGGTATAAAATTTGGTAGTTTCTTGCAACAAGTAGATCGCAGTAAGTAGGCAATAAGTTCCCCACTAAAGGTTCTTCTCATGAACTAGTGCTAACACTAAAGCTGAGCTTTTATTAGGTGAAATCCAGGTTGAATGTATATTTTGTAAAGTATTAAAAGCATGGAGGGTTTGTACAGGAGGACACCTGTATCAAGATTAAATATGTGATGGGATGTTTCGATAAAGAAAACTTAACTTTTTCTAGGATTTTTGTTTTCTGTTTTTTTTTGGTGAAAATGAAAAATAGAAATGGATTTTGGGGTTTGGTTGGGGAGGGATGAAAAGCTGTGAAAAATTTTCAACCTACTTTATAACCAAAGATTCAAAGATGTGTTATGTCTGTTTTTGTTTTTTCCTTTTTTTTTTCTTTTTAAAAATTATTTTAAATGCACACTTTTTTTCTTTCTCCTTCCTTACATTTTTTTTTTGGCCGTTTTGCATGTTCTGCATGATCTATAATCAGACCACTTTCTTACCTCATGTTTTTATTCAGCACAATTCTTTATTTTTCTTTTCTTTTTCCCCTGTCACACCATTCTATGTATGGTTGCTAGATTTTTGAAAGAGAAAGGGAACAGTGGGTTGAGAGAGGGGTGGATAGTGCAAGAAATTAATGAAAAAAATGGAAATGTTTTTGTCAGAGTGAGAATGGCCTTGTATCAGATCTATTAGATATGTCTTTGTCCTCATGCAGATCCACTAAAATTTCACATGTAGAGAAGGAAGTTGTTACAGATTTCATTGAATGCAACATTTGTTTTTTAATTGGAACAGGCAAGCTGTTTGGAAAGAAAAAAAATCAGCAATATTTACTGTAAAGGAAAACACGGACACAAACATTTCATACATAAAAGCTGCTGCCCATTTGATTGTGAATGAGCATATTATGGGATGTCCAGTCTGTCACATCTTTGTGCCTCCTGTGCCGACGCCTGCAGTCAACAGGCGATTCAGGTTTTTTCTCTGTGGCTTAGAACCAAACTGCTTGGTAATTGTACAATCAGACATCTTTATTTCTTTTCTTTTTTTTAAAAAAAGACTTTGATTTCTTTACTCTTTTGTTTTCTTTTCTTTCATTTGAAGGAGATGCCGTGTACATGCCAAATGTACTGTATGAAAGTGATCACTGAGCCTTGGAGAAAATATCTTAACAAATGCCCTTGTAATGTGCTGTTCGGAAAATTTTAGTTTTCAGTCAGAAATAAATAACTGTTTTATTACGAGGATGTTGCCACTTGTCTTTATTCATTCACCGATATTTAGAAAATGGGAAATTACTTGAAGTGTTTATCTGAGCCATGAACACAAAATGGAAAATTTTAAGGTTTGTCAAATACTGGATTTTCTCTGCTGTCATTGTTGTCATCTTTGTTGATCTTTCATGTTGTCATAAAGGTAAACAGAAAAATGTGCTTCAGGCCACGCAAACATGACCATGAGGATTCGCCCTGCAGGTGAAGTTGAAGGTTATCAATTCGTGACAGATGGTGGCAAAACAAGGGCAACTCTCATTCTTACCGAGAATTTGGATATAAACGCATGAATAAAAATATTCACGTGCATACATGCTGTACTTTGTGTAAATGTTTAGATTCAAGTAAAATGCAAAAGAAGCTGGATCATAACAGTCAAACTAAAACAACTTTAATAGTAAATTTGAATGTATTAATGAATATCAAAATGACAAAACCATGTTTTTGTCTGTTTTTAATTAAATATTTTCTTTCAATATGCTGACGACAAAGCAAATAAAACCAATCAGTTTGCCAAACTGCAAGGATGTCAAATGTTTAAGTCACAGAGGTTTGAATGAATTCATTTTCTGCTTCCTAGTTATTGCTTACACAGCAGAAACACATAATCAGTCTCCATTATTAATTTGAGGAGTCTTGGAACCACCCATCTTCTTGCTGAAGTCATATTTATATTGGATTTAGACAGTATTTGAACAGGATTTGCCATTTAAGTCCCCCGGATCATATTATTACAGCTGCATAATATCAAAATTGGGAACATTTTGTCTCAAGCTGATGCAGAAAATTGATCCAAGCATTTGTTACCACTTGGCTGGAGAGTCATAATTATTTCTTATTAGATTGTCCAAGTTGCTCTTTGGAAACTGCAGCTGATCTACAAAGCTGCAGAGGGAATTGATGTTACTCAGATTTTTGCTTCTTCTCATCGACTGCCTCTTAAATTAGAACCAAATTTAAAACTGTCTCTTGAAGCTATTACTAGAACCACATTATACTGCAGATTCTTTAAAATTGGCTTTTTTCAAATACAAAACATCATTTTAATATTGGATCTGTTGATGCTGTTTCAGTTATTCATTTTTTTTTTTAGCATATAGTTTTTTTGTTTTTTTTTAGCAGAACCTTCATTACTCACCTCTCTCTCTTTATTGTCACCATTTGTGACTTTAGCTTAGCATGAATCATTGAATCGGATTAGACCATTAAGACCTAATGCTAATGGTAAAATCCGATTGAATGATTCATGCTAAAAAGCCACAATGGGGTTGCCAGACTTAGAGAACGGCTAGATGAACAGGGGAAAGGTAAAACTCAATTGTTTAACTCGAGGGGAGGTGGAAAATGAGCATATTTGCCCAAATGGTGGTGTGTCCATTTAAGTTATCATTAATTTTTATGCTCATTCCCACCTTCTTAAATGTCTTTGACGCCGGGTGTCAGGCAAAATTTTGACTCACTGTAAATAAATAAATATAGATAAATGTAAAGTAAACACAACATAACCCTAACCCTACTGTATGCGGTCGCTTGTGGAG
>JAPMNP010724597.1:0-10282 GCA_029874935.1 Atherina boyeri
TGCTCGATCCAGCAGGCAGAGTTTCTTCTGAACTGTTGTCAGATTCACGTCTCTCAGCTCTTCTGAACACACTCTCTGGTTGCAACAGATGTTTACACATTTGTGGCAGTCGAAATCCCCTTATTTTATTATGTTTACTCATTCTGGTTAAATGAACCTCTTTTTAAATTTGAACTCATTCAGACTCTTTGGTCATTCTTTAATTTTTGCAACTGCACATTATAATTATAGATTATTTGGAAATTATTATTATTATTATTATTATTATTACTTTTCAGTCGGTTTCTTGCCTGTGTCAAAAATTGTTAGGAAAATGGAATTGAATAAAAAAAAAAAAAAAATGGGACGGGTACGGTTTTTTTTTTTCAACCTGTACGTTCTGTTTAGTGTTTTCCGTTAGATACGTGGTCTCTCTTTTAGTTTATATTTTACAAAGCATCCTAAGGTTTTTTTTTGTTTTTTTTTTTTGGAAATGGGGTCATACAGATTTGCGAGCATTGTGTGTTGTTCTAAATGTGGCTTTTTAAGGATATTACATGAGGGCTGAAATATTAAGTCAGTTAGCTTGCACACAGTGAACAAAGCTGCAAAATATTTAGCTACTTTTCATCTTTAGTGGATTTGGTACGACTTTATTTGTGAAAGAATATAAGGGTTTTTGCCTACCAGCATGCTTTAGTAACAAAAATGTAGTATATGTGCATTGTTACAGATATATTTGAATATCTCATCTTACAGCTCAAATCAAATTAACAGTTAATGATACAGCAAATAATTGTCAGATAAAATCTGTGGTGCAGCCTGAATGCAAAACAGGTACTCGACACACATTTACTGACCAGGGGCCCATTTCACAAAGTGGGTTTAGTGAAAACTCTAAGTTAGTTAACCCTGAGATGAGGTAAACTCTGGTTTTTCGGTTTCACAGAGCCAGTTCAGCATAACTCTGAGTCAGTTGCCTGGGCAATACACTCTGTGAACCTAACCTGCTCGCTAGCAGGTTTGCTTCAACTAACTCTGAGTTTCTCCTGCTCTGAAGGTGAAGCCTGCAGTCAAAAAACAGTGACAGACATGGCGTGTCCGTTTCTGTTGAAGTGGAAGCGCTGATATTCTGCAGAAATCTCCGTCTGGAGGATTATCAGACTGTGGATGTCTTATCACTAATCTGTTTGAACGTTTCCGTTTATCTAGACCGTCAATAAATTTATTTATAGCCTACCTTCTCATTCCACACATTTAAAAAAAAAATGTGGAAATGCTCTCTACTCCGAGTAAAATTATTTGATTTGGTTGGTACTTCGGTTTTTCACGAACAGCAGTTTTCTGTATAATCGGTGATGCAGAACATGTGTCCAAGGCAACCGTCTCAAATGACTACTGTACACGTTTGACGTTTGTAGTGATCCCAGGTCACAGAACCACAAGACATCTCAAGGAAGTGTTCCACAGAATTGCAGGAATTATAATAAACTACAACAATAATATAATTAAAGTAATAATTAATGTTGACGGTTAGCCTAAATAATTATTTATTTATATATATGTATATATGTATATGTATATATATATATATATGTGCGTATATATATATATATATATATATATATTCTATTTCCTCCTATTGCTATTGAAACATTAAATTGTATCTTGTATTATCATAGGAGAGTTTGATGGTTACCTTGTGGGAGACAGAGGGTACCAGAAAGCAGTTATTGTATGGCTGAAGATTTTGCTTTTTCTTTGTTTAAGGGATTTCCCTAATTACTTAAATAGCTATCACATGTAGAATGGTACCAATGAATGCAGTTTAATGAAGGCAGGCTAAACATCACCACAGTTGCTGGTAATTATATGATACCTTACCTGTTTGAACTATATTTTTATATTTCATCTTTAGTTGCTGCCATATCTTTTTTTATGCCTGTTGGGTTGCACCTGTGCGCTCAAACAAACCATAGAATCAGTGGAATATTTAAGACTAAACATTTTTTTTCCTCCAATTAATACTCACACATTGACTTTTTCTGCCACATGAGCTCTCTCTATTTTGTTGCTGCTGTGTTATTGTTTTTTTTCTAATATGCTAATTTTTTCTGCATATGCAGTCATTTATGTGGAACTCACCCGGGGAGAAGTAGGAGGAGCTAAGCTTTGTTTTATTCGTTGAAATGGTGAATCATGTTATCTGTGTCCCATTGATGAGGGCTTTTTGTATCCTCATGCTTGAGTGTAACTTAAAGTTACTTCAACTCAGAGTTGATTGAACTTGTTCTGAAACTGAAAACTCTTGAGTTTTTCAACTCAGAGTTGGACAACCTAGAGTTCAGGCTTTGACTCAGTTTGTTAAATCTGCTTTGTGAAACGGGCCCCTGGACTGTCTAAATGTGACAACATTGTTTCCTTTTCATTCTGACCTAGATTATAGTTGCTTGACCTGCAGACATTGTCAGATACATTTCAGTTGGAAATATTCAGATAGACTTGTTTCTTCTGTGCATTACAGGACATGATGTACGAGGATGTAAGACAGTAATGTGTGAGAATCAGTGTTTTAAAACACATGTGCTACATTTCTGTATCGCACAGGAAGAGAATCCGCTTGTATTGTGACGAGCTGAACACAATGGTACCGTTCTGTGATTCTGATACCGACAAAGCCACCACCCTGCAGTGGACCACAGCGTACCTGAGATACATCAATAAAACATATGGAGACACCTTCAAAGAGGTAAGCCTGGGTAGATCATTGATTAAAAGCATTTTGACTGCATCGTCTTCTACCTGAATAGTTTAGAAACCTGCATCTGTAAGATTCATTACTCAGTTAATTTTTACCGAAAACATTCCAGATACATTTCTTCTATGATGAATTCCTATCTTGCAAAAACAAATTTAATTTAATTTAATGTAAACTACAAGGTAGTAAATAAAAATCACACCATGACAGTGAGCAACACCACCACCATCTGGAGTGAAGGAGAAGAACAGCCTAGAAAGTCAAAACTATAAAAGAAAGTTCACGTCATGAACATTTCTTCCTCTGCAGGAGTTTCAGAAGGTCTTCACTTGTGGGAGAGGAGGCTTCCTTAAATCCATCTTTTCTCCAGGTCAGCACCCAAACAGCCAAGAGATGGACGAGACACTGAGCATTCCTCTTGCGGCTGAACAATGAACTCCTTCTGCTGTTTGACTTTAAAAGCATGACTGATAAAACAAACATTTTAATTGACCCCCAAAAATGGCTTAGGTTTGTCCAATGAAGTCTGAGCCTGTGGGGCTCTGCTGAGGAGTTTTTACATTTTTAATGCCAAAAATTGTGAAGTGGAAGGTTTTCAGTACCAGACTGTGTCATGCTCAGAAATGTCAGGTTTCTGTAGCTGAATGTGAAGAACACATTGTATCACAGTAATATTTGAATTGGCAAACTATTTCTTCTAGCAGATAAGTCAGTTAAGGACAAAAGGTGTTTCAGACAGGTGGCGCTGTTTCCCTTAGAAAAACAGACGAGATGAAATTGTCAGACACCTGCTCCTCAACCATTTTAGTTCAGTGATATTTGCATCTTATAACCCTGATGTAAATATTCACTATGTTTTTGAAATAGTCTTTCCCTACATTATGTTCTTAAGCTCACTGCATTCAGGCATCTCTTCTTTATTTATGGAGTAAAACAAGAAAAATGCTACTGATTTGAATTGATGATTACTTGACTATTTTGAAGTGCACTGTTCATTTAATGTGTAGAGAAGAGTAATGTTTTACTGAAAAGTGGCTTTATTTGTTCTTTCTTACAACATGTCGCTGTAGCATCTTACTGTACATACAACAGTCACCCACAAATAATAAATAGTATTTAAAGTCATGTATATTTAATAGTTACAGCACCGGAAGTACATAGTGGATGTGGTCATTGCAAGTTGGAAAAATAACCTTGAAAAACTTTATAAAGAAAAAAAAAAAAAAAAAAATTCTAAGCTCTTTAAACTTGATGTTTTTTACGTTTCACTGATGCATCCACAAGTTTTGTACTGTTTTTTTGATTCTCAAATCTATTGAATCAACTTCACATGTAAAAAAAAACTAACAAAAAAAAACAACTGAAAACAAGTTGTAAAAAATAAAATATTTTGTTTTGTAGTAATCTACACAATTTCTGGGCCTCTAGTTATGTGTTTTTTTTTATTGCTTTTACAGTACATACACAGCTCCTCGACCCAGGCTTTTTGCCTCTGGCACTTATATTTTACAATCTAACTTTGTATGTTGAGGTAACACCTGTGTTTTATACAATGGGCCATGATACATGCACATTCACTTCAGAGACAGTGGGTTGTTTGTAGTGTGCTGTCTGCCACGATGATGTTAAACAAAGTTAAAGGGACACAGAAACGCCATGTAAAAAGTTTTTACACACAAAGGACTCGTTATGCTTTCCAGTTGTAAGTCAAGTCTTGTTATGCAATAGTATTAGGATCAATGCAGATGTTCTCCATTCCTCTGTCCATTTTTTTTCTGGATGTCACTTGTGTTTTGTGGGGGTTTTTTTTCTTCTTTTTTGTCTCTCAATTGCTTTGGTTTTCATGTCACTCCTGGGATGTTCCTCCATTCCTTTCAAAGCATTACACCTGCTGATGTTACTCTTCCCATCTTGTGATACATGTATTTAAATAAAGAAGACTTTTTTTGTGATCGCTCTCTTCTTTCATTTCTTCCTTCTTCACATATCAGTCTCCCCCCCTCGTCAGTGTGGGGGACGTCAGGCTGCAGGAAGTCATGTTTAATGGTTTTTGGGGTTGGAGGATTTCCCTGCAACTGATGCTCCCTGGCAGGCTGATGTATCACAGATCCCAGGAGGTCCCTGGTGCCCAGTCCTACCCACCCTTCCTGGCTCTCCAGGCTCACCTGGATCTCCTGGAGACCCGTCACGGCCATCTTTGACAATTCCAGGTACACCTGGAAGACCTGTGGGAAAGATTTGTAATAGTTTTAGAAAATTATTAAGTGATATGATTGAATCTGGAAAAATGCCTGCCACATACCTTGATTTCCTTGGTCTCCCTGGGGCCCGTCTATGGCTTTGCCAGTGGGTCCCTTATCACCCTGCTCACCAACATCACCTGTTAAGGAAACAGAAACCTGTATTTATCTGCTTCAATGTGAGTTCTCTCAGTATGGATTAGATTTGTTTTTAGAAGTTTCCATGTTAATTTATACTTTAAAGTTTTTTTAAAATAGAATGTAATATTACCCTTTTTAATTTAGTTTTTACATGAATGAATAGATGAACAAATGTGTGTGCTGATGTCATTTATCATACCTCTGGGACCTGGATCTCCAAGTTCTCCTGGCAGGCCTCTATACCCTGGTGGTCCACGGGAACCTGGATGCCCAATAGAGCCAGCAACTCCCACCTTTCCTGTAGATCCAGGAGCACCAGGGCGACCCACCATTCCAGGTGCCAGAGGTCTTCTAAGGTTAGCAGCCAGCTGTGCGATCTGATCTGCATGAAAGAAAACACCAGAGGCTTACTTCTAAACATTTCTTTGATTTCGTGCAGTATTGAATCATAGATGGAGAAAAAAATTGAGATGCTCACCATCAATCATTGAACCACAGAGCTCTCTGATCTGCTGCTCACTCACCAGTCTGCCCTGATATACACAAGAAAAATAGTTTGAAACATAATTTCCTTCCACAAATTAGTACAACATTGGTTTAATAATCAAGTCCCTTTGGACAGACTCCACACTCACAGGAACACCCGTCTTTCCTGGGATTCCTGGCAGACCCTGTTCACCTTGGAAGCCCATTGGTCCTGGTTTTCCTAGAGGCCCTCGTGCCCCAAGCTCTCCTTGTGGACCTGTTACACCCTTTGGCCCCAGTTCACCTCGCTTCCCTGACTACAGTTAACAAGAATGATGGATTTAATACCTCAATAAATGTAGCTAAAACAGTTTTCCTCCAAACTAGAGCAAAAAACATTTATAAAGTGTAATCGCTGATTTAAAACCAACTGAAGAACAAACTGGGTCTATTGAGATAATGTGGGGGTGGATCCATATGGCTTCTTGTTGCTTGATAATTACTCCAACGAGCACAACAAACAGTAAATGAGACGAGAGTAAGGCTCAACAGTGGTGTCTCACTAATTACAGAAACTGCTGTGGCTTAGTGCGATTGGTCCTTCCCTTGTGGCGATAGCAGCAAACAGGCCAATAAAGCTAAAGCTGCAATGCCCATCTCTAATTAATCCTATTAAACCTGGAATGTGAGGCTGAATCATGTGCAGCTACTCTGACAAGTGCACAACAGCTCAGACTGAGGCACCACTTTCTACTGCTCAGTGAGTGAGTCCAGAGCAAAGTTGTGCTGCTAATTACACCCGCTCACCATCTGTGTTTGGCACACAAACTATTTAGTGAGCTGGTTTTAGAGGTAAGGATCTGTGTATATGAAATACTGTAGATGTAAGAAAACAAAACTGGATGAAGCAGCTCACCTCGCCTTTTTGTCCAACTGGACCGAAAGGACCCTGAAAATGAGGATGTCATTTTAGATAAGCATGTAAAAGGGATTTGATTTGACATGACTAAATGTTTTGCTGTGAAAATAATCAACTGCAGGCTACTTTTACACACATTTTAATACCAATTAAAAGGATTACAATCTATATTAACAAAATTAGACCAGAGGGTTACAGTAGACTCATGCAAGAAGACTATGAAGGATTTAAAGAGTTATACTTTCTCTCTTTCTAATTTTAGTCATCACTCTGCAGTAGAGTTATTTTGCCATTCTGCTGATTTTACTGCTAATAAAGTAATTAATATCTGTTACTAGCACTGGCTCTTCGATTTGGGGAAAAGAGCATTAATGCAGCAAAATACTCACTGGCTCTCCATTTTCTCCTGGTAAGCCATCACTTCCTGCCACACCCTAAAGTGACACAAGATCTTAATTATTTGACTAGTTGTCAAAATAATGCATGAACAATATTACAAAGATAAAAAAACAGCTTTGAACATTTAAATGGGACCATTTAAAATGATTATTCTCCAAACAGTTCTAAGTAAACTATCCAAGGACATCAGAGAAAGTTGGAATATTGACTTACCATGTCTCCCTTTGCTCCAGAAGCTCCAACTGGACCCTACACAGTTGAAAAAGAAAACATATAGTAAGTTAAAAAAAGAGAGCCATGTAGAGATCTGTGGGAGAGGGTAGGAGGAGTGGGGGTGGAGGGAAGCAAGGTGGTTGAGGGGGACCGAGACTGGCATAAAGGCCGGCTTTGTTCTGTCCACAGGTTCTGAACAGGAGGCCACTTTGTGTCTGTGCACTCTCCTGTCTGTAGTCTGAGTTTATACTGATGAAACTGGGGAGGACTGACCTGGTTGTTGACACAAAGATACGAACCCCCTAATAAACTCTTACAATCTGCACAGTATCTGTGTGAAAATATTATTCCGTTTGTTCAAATTCCTTCCAATGAACATCCGAGTTATTTAAACTGTTGCTGAGACAAAAGGATATAATAATAATAATAATAATAATAATAATAAAATAATAGTAATAACAATAATAAAATAATAATAATAATATTATTATTATTATTATTATTATTATTATTATTAATAATAAAAACATGTAAATGAATAAATAATGTAAATAACCATGGCCTGGAAATGCTGTATTAATGCTAAACTGATATACATGGAAACTCACCCTGTCACCAAACTCTCCACGCATCCCTGTTGGTCCTGGAAGACCTGGATCACCCAAAGAGCCTTTAACTCCCTTTAGAACCCAACACACACACACACACAGCCAATTAGTTCACTAAAAATGATAACGATCATGAAAAAACCAAAACCAAAAACATGATTTTTAGTGATTTCTTGCAGCTGACCTGGAAGCCTTTCACTCCCTGGGGCCCAGGATTGCCAGCTGGCCCAATACCTCCCTGTTGGAAAGAGACATTGTCATGTGACCCAACTGGAAGCAAAATACCACGTCAGATAGTAGTAAGGGCCTCTTCTTGGGCAATTTTAATAAAAAGAAAAAGCGCTAAGCAAATGGATGCTGCAGATGTGTAATATGATTTCTTATGCAGCACACTGTGTGATGATATTGTGTTGTGCTATTTTATCCCCCCTCTTCCTGCAGGGTGTGATTTGAAACAAAGGGCTTACTATTTATGAATTCTTTCTTCATGAAGCCCAGCTTTCATCCCTACAGGTATACCTTTGTTACTAATCAAGTCCACACTAACAAGCTGTTGGATCAGAGTGGATACTGCAGGTACTTTTGCAGAATATAATTACAGTAGATATGAAGGATAGTAGTTTATCGTCCTTCTATTCCAGTTTAGTGTCACAGCTTCTACACTGCTGTGCATATGTGTATTAGAATATTGCTTTCATTTTCTTACTAACACACATATGCTAACTTATTTATTCCGCCAGCCTGTTTTAAATTGCTAGAAATAGAGTAAATGAAGCAAAGACTCTCTTTCTATGACCCTTTAGTACATTCTTTTATAGCTGTTGTAGCTATGCTAGCCTTGCACCTCCATAACAACAAGTTATCTATGAGTTGTCCTTACTTCTAGAGCAATAGTTAACTTACTGCCACTCCTCTGGGACCTGCTATACCCCTCTCTCCAGGGACACCGATCTCACCCTGAAGAGAAAATGTTGTAGACAAGTTAGGACGTCTTAGAGAGCAGACATGTTGGCTTAAGTGACGCATCAGAGAGGCGTTTACCCCCTCAAAAATAATCCCATCAGATACATACAGGAATACCTGGCTCTCCAGAGGGTCCCCTCTCCCCAGCCTTCCCTGGATCACCCTGTAAAAGAAGAGAGATTGTAAATGCTTTCTGTGGTCTTCGTCTTTACTTTAGGTTGTGTCTATTTTCTTTTCTAACTCACAACTTCTCCTTTGGACCCCTTTGTGCCAGCCTTTCCTTGCAGACCCTAAAAATGTTAAGTTACAGAAGTTGTATCATAATGGGTTATCCTCCATATTTTGCTGAATATCTCCAGGAAACTGGGACTTAGAGAATGGAAAGTTGAAGTATTTATACTCACAGGAAGTCCATTTGGTCCTTTTTCTCCAACTACCCCATGGCGTCCAGCATCACCCTGTCAGCAGACAGACAACACCGTAACTGTCAGTGGAAACTCAGTGGACTCACATCTTGAGTGGAGGATCATTCATGAAAAGAAGGGGGCAGCCTACCTTCTCCCCATCCAACCCTGGTGTTCCGTCTTTGCCATCTCTGCCAGGAATACCCTGTCCAAGACATCAAATATCACCCTCATGGTTCTAAGATGTGATATCTGATACATATTTATGTTTTTTGCACATATGAACTCACAGGCTCCCCTTTGGGTCCTGCTCCCCCCGGAGCTCCTTTGGGACCAATTTTACCCTGTTAAAAGACACATAAGGGTGTCATTTAAACATTTTCATGTATCCTCTAACAATTACAGCGTAAAGTTTTTGACTTACAATTTCTCCTTTGGGTCCTATAAATCCCTGTGGTCCCTTTTCTCCAGTATCACCCTGGAAACATCAGATGAAACACACACAGCTATTCATTTATGGGACCAGCCATCAATTCCAGCAATCAACTACCAATATGAACGGTTTTCGTGACAAATGTGGAACAAACAAGGAGTGACTCACTGTCTTTCCAATGATGCCGGCAATGCCAGGCTTGCCTCTGAAACCCGGTAGGCCCTGGAGACAAACAGAGGATGATGATGTCAAATAAAACATCCTGACACAAATTTAGATGATGACACAGTGAGTGATAACACAAAAAAAGTAGTTAGGATTGATCCTGGATTAAAGTTGCTTACTCTGTCGCCCACAGATCCCATTGGGCCTTGTAAACCTCTCAGACCACGTGGGCCCTGAAACAAAGCATTAAAGCAGCGTGAGAGCATTTCCAAAGTTATTTCAGAATGTTAGAGGTTAACATTTCATAATTGGACATTTCCTTGAATTGTTTTCAGGAATCTTACCTGCAGACCCACTGTGCCAGGAATACCTGCTGGTCCTGGTGGGCCAGAGTCCCCCTAGAAATACAGAACAAGACACTTTTCACCATCAGGTATGTATGACAGAAACATCTGAATATTTCCACCACATGCCCATCTCACCTTCTCTCCATCTTTTCCAAGCTCTCCCTTATCTCCTTTGTGTCCAGTGTGTCCCTACATGAGCAAACACACAGAAGTTAGGGGTTGAACAAAAAACAAACAAACAAACAACC
>JAPMNP010724604.1:310-11420 GCA_029874935.1 Atherina boyeri
ATGCAATACTTGGAGAAAAGCGCTTAAAATGGAGATGTCCGTGCTCGGCCTTACCGTCGCGGCCTCTGAGATTTCCAGCCCATTTACTCGGTTGCATCGCAACGAGAACCCTGAGGAATTTGGACTTTGTCTGATTCAATGTTAACCAATGGATGCGTAATCTCCCTCCTCACCCTCCCCCTCTCGGAGTGACTCGACCCTTTTTTCCTTTGCCGTGCTGGATGGGCCCTCAGCCTCCGAGGCATCATGTTTTTGTCTAGCAAGCCCGTCTCCAGCATCCTTGTGCAGCACCAGGCAAAGAAAGACCTTCCCCCCCCAGCCCCCTCCCCGCGCTGAACGCAGCGGCTCATTGCATTTCTCCGTCTCCATCACTATAATCCTGCGGAATTTTTTAGGCGAAAGCTTGACTTTTGATCATGAAAGAAATATTAACTGAGCTGCGACATTTAGGCAGTCCTTGTGACTGTAATGTTAATATGTAAAGCCAGTACTGTCTAAAATGGCAGGATAATGACTTTATCCAATGCTGAGGATGACTGCAGGCTGAATCGCAGCCGGCATGGCGCTTCACACAGTATGAGATTGCTAACTGCCTGTATCGATCGTTAATCTCCTCATAATGATATGGCATGGTATTTTGGACAGAAACATATAAAAGTAATCCCAAAGCTCCTTTATGTTTTGACATGTGAGCTTAACCAGGAAACACTGCTTAGAATTAGATATCGTCAAAAGACATTGCATATGAGAAATAAATATGTTGAATTAATATGATTATGAGGTGTCACCTATGTACATACAAAACAAATCCAACACAAAAAGGCTGAGATCCATAGTCAGCATGCAGCTACAACATCCCCCTCATGAATATAAGAGAAATAGTCATACGTACAGTAACCATTCTTGACGTACAATGAAAGAAATCTAGGTCCTTTTTCCACTGGTCTTGAAGCTGAAGGCTGAGTCTCTGTGGTCTTAGGCCTTTATATTTTATGACCTTTATGTTGTGTTGGGAGTCAAAATTAAAAGAAAAAAAAAGAAAAAAAGGAAAAAAATACAATCTTTGCCAAGGGATCTCAGCCCTTTGAGATTGTAGGTGTCCTCTATAGGATGAAAATGAGGAGAAAATAGTTTTCTACTGGATGATGATGAGGGAGAGCGTTCTCTCCGAGTGGCGTGGGCGATGTTTCAGAAAAAAGAGAAGCAGTGATCCTCAGCAGGGTGTGTCCAGGGGAGGGTGTTCTGGTTTTGCTGTTTTTGTGTGTAATTCCTTGCTCCTCTCGCAGTCTCCTTCTGTGCCTCTGCTGCAATGTTCTTCTTTTATGCGTCCTCCTGGCTGGCAGAGCGCGCTGCTGATTGGCTAATTGTGCAGGGAGGGTACTACATGGCAGCCATTGCAATGCGCTCCTCTCCCATTATCCCCTTCAGGAGAGATCACCAAGAGTCCTCCCCCTCTTCCCTCTTCCATCCCTGCCCTTCCATCTCTCCACTCCCTCCTTCTCGCTGCCCTTCCTTTCTTCCTGCCCCCCTCTTCACACACACGCAGAGCAGAGTGAATAGGGCTCCACCTGCACTTTCAGAACAGATGGGAGCAGCAAAAGACAGCGGACTTGTCTTTCTCCTTCCCTACATTTTGCACTCAGTTCTGCCTTTGCACAACCTCTTCATTTCTCTCTTATTCTTCATTTATGCTTGTTTGAAACTGTTGCAGGCAACTCCACTCCATAGGCTTTTGTCTGTGCAAATGAAAGCAAAGTGTAGTGTGGACTCCCTGAGTCCACATTCTGTGTTGCTAATCACACAATCAAACCAGTGGGGGAAAAGACAGAAAAATGCAATTATTGGTCGTAAATTGTGGCGAGAAACAAAGCGTCAAATCCACACCATAGCAAATGGGTGGATGATATACGTGACATCTTATATGCAAGGCAGATGGTTATTCACAGGGTCAGGTGCAGATATGTGAATACCAAATCAGATACCCCCTGAATTGATTAATACCTACTCAGAAAAAGAAAAAAAAAGTTCTAATTCCAATCAAGCTGTGCCAAATGATCCATTTTCTTTACTTATACACAGAAACATGCCCAACAGTGAATTTGTTCTTACTTTACTATCACATTATCCCCTTTTTGAGGAGTTCCCAGCCCTCTTTGCCCAGCTCCTGCTGTTTCCTCCCATGTCTCTAGCTGTGTGGTGAGTGCTCACTGAGACATGCTGTTTGGGCTCATCTATAATGTATCCCCTGCCCCGGGACATCATGTGTGACAAATGACCTATTTTTGTGCAGACCCCCATAGGGCCTTGACCTGGGGGGGTGCGTGCAAGTGCGCATAAATCAGAGCATGTTTGTTTATTTGCGTATGGGTCTTGGGTTCCTGTTGATGTGAGGAAGTGAGACAGTGAAAGAAGGACTGTGCTTTCTATAAACTTGATGCGCTCTATGTGTTTTTAACTTGATGGGTAGGAAAAGGATGCTGATGTGATCACTTCCTCTGCTTTCGTCTCCTTAACTGACCTTGAAGAATCCTAAGATGTTTGGCTGTGAAGAAGGATGGTGCGAGGGAGAAAATGATTTGCATTATTGACATCGGTCACTTGACCTTGATTGATCTGTAGATGTATGTTAGTCCATCCTCACATGAAGATATAGAGCAGAAAAACCAACTACTTGTACCTTAATTTTTCTCTCACTTCTCAGTTTGTTTCTCCAAATCTCTCTTGTATACCCCCCTCTCCTTTCTGTCATTGTCCTGCAGCTCTCTTCCAGTCAGCTTTTGAACATGGGCTCTGTCTGATATTTTACATAATTGCCTTACATAAGTAGCAAGCTTGGCTCAGAGCTTGGATGATATTAGTGGAGATGAATATTGCATGAGGAAAGCACTCGTTAAGCGTTAATAAGAGGATAGAGATGGAGCCCCACTGTCAGTCTGTCTTAACCCCGCCCCCACCGTTGTGACAAGCAGTGACTCAACTCAGCCTGGATGCGTTGGAGCCCTTGAGTCGGTTTGCTAGTGAGGGAGGACAAGTGTGTCCGTGTGTGCAAACGCACATGTGGATGTGTGTCTCTCTTCCCGTGTGCATGGATGTCTGAGGAGAGATGTAGAGATTCACTCATTAGGTGCTTGTGTTTTTTCCCTCTTTGTTTGCAGGATAAAAAGCGGCTCTTGTAACACAAAAGCAACCAGGTCTGTCAACTGACTGCAGCCCCACTTACAGTTCACACTTAATGTGAATAAATGGGCTTAATTGTGGCCCCTCATTAGAGCCCTGGATAGTAGCGAGGCAGCTGAATCCTCCCTGTGGGTAAGAGGGCATTTCAAGCGCCTATTGTATGTTACTGAATCATAGGATCAAGCATTAGTTTTGCTTAAAAAGCTTTTTGTTATTCTATTTCTAATTTCTTATATTCAAGGGTCCCTTCACTAGTGGTGATTAGGAGTCTTGTAGTAGTGGTCCTTTTCTTTTAGCATGTAGTGGAATCCACCTTGGTGCCAGATAAATGAATGAAACTAGTTATATGTCTTTGAAGATCATCAGCGTACAGAGGTTGCACTGATGTGCATTTATTCTAAAGGGAAACAGAATAAGCCAAAAAAAAGAAAAGAAGAAAAGGTATGCATTTTACATAGCATTTTTCACAGCATTTTTCACTACAATGTTTTATATGCGTAAATCTAAAAAAAATCGATAACATGCCAGTGTGTGAATTTCAAATTCAATATATGTGAAATCTGGGATGTAAATATATGACGACTGGTGAATTACAAAAGCCCTTAAGCTTTGTATTCCTCCGCTTGGCTTTCTCTGTTCCTCATCAATATTATTCTTCCAGTATTACGTCAAAAAGAATGCCTGTTGCCATTGCCCTGCGGTAGGATAGTGGCCTTGTGTAAGCGCGAGACGGAGAAAGGGGGAGAGACAGGGAGAGTGAGAGAATGACATTATGACAGTGTATCAGGGGGATGGGGGAATATGATTCAGCCTCAGGTCTGGTTGATTCAGTGGTCTCTCTACCAGGCCTGACTCTTGGCAGTTCAGGGTTTTGTGGCAGCAGGAGTAAAGCAGTCACTGCTTTCAGGAAAGATTCCAAAAATAAATTAGCCTCTTTTTAAAAGGACATTTGTTGATAGTGGCAACTGGCCTAATTCAACCCTTTATGTATTATTTGGCAATTTTCTTGTGGTCTCCCTCATGGGTTCACTCGCACTTTTTCTCCATCTCGCTGCTCTCTTTCTCTACATCCTTCTCTTCCTCTGTCTGTCTGGATGTGTTGTCTCTGGGCTATTATTAGAGTAGACAGGCTGGTGGGAGGAAGTCTCTGAAGTAGACGCTCTTGTCATTTTTTTTTTAGTTATGTATGATATTTTGCTTTCCATGTGCCTCTTTAATTCTCTGTGTACTGTAGGTGTTTTTTTGTTTGTATTCATCTGCTGTTGAACAGGATATTTGTTGAATTGCTTCATTCAATGTATGTTTCACAATCATATTATTTTAATTAGAAAGACAAAGATCATGCATATGCTGGTATGTGATTATCTCTGTCACAGGTGTATGTTCATGAGTGTATTTAGAAATATTAATGTGGTTTTTCAGGTTGGGTTGAGCAAACCGTTTTTATTGAGCCTGTTTTTTTCTTTAAACCCTTTTAAAATATAAAGCCATGGTTATTAATCTTTCATCTTGTCCTGTCTGAGTTGGTATCAAGGGAAGGACCTTAAACATACAAAGCTCTTAGACATTCTCTTTGTTTTTTTCCCCTCCCGCTCGCTTTTTGTTTGACATTTAAGACAAGACATACGTGTGACAGACAAGCTGTTTTAGTTTCAGTTAATGAACAATAAATAACATAAAACACGTCTCTTGCTTCAACCGCAGTTGTACTCATTGTCTTATGATAAAGAATTTTGTAACATCTATTTTCTTGACAGTGAAAAATTGCGTTATTAAATTAGACAGGGTGTTACAGTGAAATATTGGAATGTTTCCTAGAAAAGCGTAGTGGTTTAGTAAGGGCAGTCAGTTTTCTCCCCCTCCGTTGTCGTCTTTCCTTCTCTAGTCTTCTCTCCTCTCCTCTTTCAGTCTCTTGCTCTTACTCCCTGTAGTCCAGCTTTCTACCCTCATAGCCCTTCCCTTTTTCAGTAATAGGAGACTTGAAATCAATAGCACATTAGTCTGGCCGGAAACTCTTGTGGAATTAAATATGAATGACTGAGATTGCAGCTGTACCTGCTGCTGAGAGAGAAGCATCATGGCTCTTTGGGGTGTGGAATCTATTTTTTTTCTTTCTCCATTTCTTCCTCGTGTAAATAGTCTGGTTATCCTCTGCTACTCCTAGCTTACCAGATTACTGTGGAACTTAGTTTTGTTGGCAATCACTGAGCAACACCGTGGACATTACTCAGCATTGTTAGAGCTTGTTATGTTTTGTCCTCTGCACCAGTCCGATAACATAATTTGATAGAGTAAATGGAATCATGGACGTCACAAAGCCGCGACAGCTGAGGAGGCAAGAAGAATCAACCTGCCACACCCATCCTCCAAGCACAGCAGCAGTACCATTTGAATATGAAAGAGCACTTTGATTATTAACAGATTGTATCTTACTTTTCTTTCAGTGTTTTCCTCCACATACAATACGAGCTTTTTCTTTCATTGAGCTTTCAGATTTGCTGCTCTATACTTTCATTCTGGACCTTCATATATATAATTTTTTGTTGCTTGATTCTCCATCACTTGGTTCCATTTTCATTAATTAATTTACTGTGTAAAGTGGCACAATTTCTTTTACCACGCTGTTTGATTTAAAAGCATCATTTGCAATGTAGCTAGGGAGTGCTGGCTGGTGGGAGGAAGGTAATATGAGACAAAAAGCTACTGTGTACGCTTCTGGGAATTGTTAACGGTTTGGGCACTGGTAAGCTAATACACATAGATTATATAGAAATAGATATATTTGTAAGCCATATTTCACTCCATCAGAGATGAAACGGTTTGTGACAGATGGAGTGATATTGTTCCCCTGTATAGCCCATAAGTAAGGCCCCTCCTGCTTTCCCTCCCTGACAGATGTAGGGGGAGGACCACAGAGCACTTTTCTTTCTTTCAATTGATTTGGGTGCTTGAACCCTTAGGGACTGGAGGATGATGGTGGGATGGGGTATAGGGGGTGTAGGTAATGTGATGGGGGTTTAGTCATTTCCTGCAGCACAAAAATCTATATATAAAAAAAAGAGAGCAACCAAAGCAAGTATTGTTAAGAACTCGTAAACATATGCATATATCTGCATATATTCGAACACACAAACAGAATGTACGTAAAGCACTGCTCTGTGTCATGCACTGACAAGAGCTAGAAGGGCTATCTCCATAAATCTTGGCTTATGAGAGACGGTATAGCATGCATCCATGCATGTAGTGTAGGTGGAAGAGATATTGTAGTTGCTCCTACATGCCAGGATACTATATTCAACTGATTTCCTGCAGTTTATTTATGAATAACTCTTGAAACACATCCCCTTTGTTTGATTAGCTTTATGTCGTGTTCGTTCGCTGGTTGATTACTAAGAGATGTTGATTTGTAGGTTTTGGAACAAGCAAGCTGATACAGAGTGAGTCAGTAATGATTACCTTTAACTCCCAGTTCCAACCCTGACTGTTGGATTATCATTAGGAGACTTAACAGCTGTCTCGTAGCAGATGTGTCCTGTTGCTACAGCACACGCTCTGTCCCTGGAGGGGAAAGGTCAAGACAGGGGTGGAGGTTGAGGCAGAGATTCTCCTAAAGATTGCTACATGTTGATGCTTTGAGAGAAATAAATAAATGAGCATCTGCCTGGCCCTCGTATAGGACACCACTATGGAGTAGATATTAGAATTTATATTATTGATAACAAATTTCAGTCTGGCGTAATTTATTACGCCTACTTTTAAAGCTGCTGGCCGAGCAAGATCTAAAATGAGCATGAAATTATTTTTGAATTGTTTCTGCATAAGTGTATTTGTTTTATGTTTCGCAACTTAAGAAGAAGAAGAAAAAGTGTATGTTTGGCCTTTACTTTAAAGTTGTATGTTCGCGGATGCAGACTCCAGTTTGAGAAAAAAGTGTTTAATGATTTTAATAGGACTCCCTGGTGGGGTGGGTTAGTGCCCTGGCCATGGGCGCGTGGCGAGGGAGCAGGTGGATGACGAGCAGCTGAGTTGTGGGCTCCAATGGGAGGGGCCTCCATTTTGGAGTACTCTTGGGGTTGAGAGAAACCCTGAAAAAAAGGCAACCCCATCTGGAACTGAGGTGGGGGCTCTGGTGTGAAAGAGATCTAGTGGGTGGTGTCTGACACTCTCTCTTTTGTTCTTTGGTTACACAGCAGTGATGGTGGTGGTGGGGGCTCTCACTGCCGTGGGGGCTGGGCACTCAAACAATAGTGCCGATCAAGGATTTGAAAGCCTTGGATGGACAGAAAGGCAAGAAAGCAAGCAGGGAAGGTGTGGACCGAGGGATAAAGCAGACATGGGTTCCGTCCCCTTTTCAAAAGACAGGGATGCAACAATCTGACGCAAAAAGACATCTACTCAGAGAATCATGCTGAAAAATTGTGGTAAATGTAGAGAAAAAAATATTTCTTCAGGTTAGTTCAGTCGTTTAATCCTAATACATACACATGGGCACTGGGAAAACAAGATTAGGTGAAAAATGAATTAATCAATAACAGAAAACACAGTTGTGCAATGAATTACAATTTGCTGAATGTAAGCAGAAGAAAAAGAAAGATGAGTTTTGGCATTATAGTAAAAACTGCCTATATGGGGGGGTGGGGTGGAGAGCAGAGCATGGGTTTCATTTATTTTCATTAGCAGTGTCTATGAGACAGACTCATGACTCCTGTGAGCCCTGATGTAACTCTGAGTGCTGTTCCATGCATAAACGTATATCCCAGAGACGTCTGTCCTTGCTCGGCTACAGCCAAGCCTCTGTCATGCACGGCTAATCCCCCCCCCCAATCCTCCTCTCTCTTCATTTTTCATATCTCTCCCATACAATTCATGCCATTCATCAGCCATCTTACAGAGGACAGCAGAGTACCTGCAGCAGCTCTCCAGGGTGCTGAATAGGACAACTGTGGGATAGAAGGAGAAGNGGGGGGGGGGGGCAGGGCTGCATTTGTGTGAGTGGCTAAATTCCTCATTGGAGGCATGGAAAAATGGCAGGAAAGAGGTATAGACTGCCCTTATCATAAACCTACAAGTCCTCCACTAGGATGAAAAGTGACAGACAGTGGCATTCCTCATTGCTAAAACAGGACAGAAATAAGGCCCTTTGGCATTTATGTGTTTCATATTAGCCTAACTATAGAAATATCCATGCATTGATAAGTTATCTGATACTAATTCCTTTCACTGTAGTTAATAACCAGTATATGATAGACAGTATATAAGGCTATTTCTTATTTCTTCGGTATATACAATCTGTGGTCCTTGGAGAGGTCAAATTTCAGGACTGAATATTAAACAATCACTGATGAGGCAAAGGCTTCCTTTCTTCTCCAATCATAGTGAACAGCTCCATCTGCTGGTGTGATCCCGTTATGAAGCGCTCCGTTGTCTTGTTGAGCGTTCCCTAAGATTTCAGTGTTCTACCTCTCTCAATAAGATGAAACCTATCACTAATATAAGAGGTCATCGTTGCGGAGGAATAACGTAAGAATCACAAAAATTATTGTTAATGTTTATTAATCTTCATTAGACTCAATAACTACTGTGAAGTATGAAAGTAGTGTTCTGAAAGAGAAATTTGAGAGCTTTGAGAGAGAAACTGATCTTGAGACACATTTGGATCGCTTCCTATATTTCAAACAGAACTGAAACCTTAAACTGAGGTGGTTGTGCACAAATTGTCTGTCGCCGTAAACCGGTCAGGTGAGATTTTTGCCTTAGCAGATGGTGGACAAATTAATCAAGCTAGAGTATAGAGTGTAGCAAGACCGAATGTAAGGTGATGAGTTCCAAAACATTAAAGCATCAAAACCATTGACTGTTTTAAAAAAAGACAAAAACATTATACAGTCAATGATTAAAAAACCTTAATTGTCTTTTGAAGATGCTTCCAGTCTAAAGAAAAAAAAAGAAGAAGAAGAAAAAAAGACATGCGATTGAATATTTTCCTCAATTTATTAGGGAAGATTACGTTTTTTTATTTTGAAATTTTACAGGAAGTAGTGTTGGTATTGCGTTAGCTCGATAACCATGCCCGGTTCAGCTCCCGGCCGCTAGGAGGAACAAGGAGGGCTCCTTGTCTGGTCCTAGACAGTGTGGAGTAGGAAGCGGTCTGCATCCCAACACAAGAAGGGACCAACAGAAGCAACGACAATAGAATACTTTCAGTTTGACTTCGAAGACTTTCCTTTCATGGAGAGAAGAAATGACATCGACGGCGAGTGATAGGAGGGCATTTGCTCATAAAATCAACCGGTGAGATAGTAACATAAGTTATTGTTTAACAGCTACAGTCTCACAGCTTGTAATGCGTGAGAGTGACCTGCTAGACCGTATGTACACATAGCAAGTATGCTAGGACTTGAAAGGTACCAAAAAAATGATATATACCCTTAAGCAGGAAATTAGTTTTATTGTACTGCAATGAAACAGCGGTGTAAAGAAGGAAATTATGTTCTCGCGACTGGTCTCCGACACTTGAGTGACTTTAATAAAACTGTTTTTATCAGACAACGTAAGAGCACTATTGTCAATAACCACTCGAAGGTTGCATGGAGCATTGTAGTTTGTTATTAAAATGTATCAAAACGTAAAATCGAGAAAAGCAAATATGTTTTGTTCTTTTGTGAAGTCGTACAAACACTGCATTTTAAGACTGGCATTCTTATATTTCAAAAGACAAAGTGTTATACTGACGAGACATGAAGTTTTACTAATTTCAGGCATATTGTCTATCATATTCTAGGAGAAGTAGTTAAGGTATTGACTCAGTCTTGAAATGAGATCACTTTAGTTCTGCAGTTTAGTGCACTGCAGGTACTTGCATTCAAAAGAATCCTCTTCTAGCTCTGGTTTGACCAGTATTTCTAAAGTTTTTCTAAATTGCTGTTCTTTTTGTAAGTCATCATACCTTCATAATAGTTGTTTTTAGTTATGGAAAACCAAACAACTTTTGTTTTTAAAACAAAGTATTTGATTGAACATAGTTTGATTTGTATCATCATTGTACTGTAAATGATTAGTTCTCATCCCATTAACAATTTTGTTTCAGTTAAAACAATACTGGGCGTTGATGTTCTACATCTTGGTCCGATCTGCATCACACAGTGGACTAAAACACATCCTACAGGGATAAACTCATTCTCCTGCTGCATTCCACAGATCCTGCCTTCAGTGGGTCCAAGACCATTGTTTTGTGCCGGATGCAGGAAAGGGTGGGAAAGGCTGTTCTGGCTATTGCCTTTGCTGTCGTTAGTTTTCCCTTTTCCTGTTTTAAATTGAAATTTGCTGAACTGCAGTTTATATTTCCAATAATGTGAACAACTTTATGAAGTAACATGGTAAGAAAACAATAATCCAGGCTTTGTTAAAGCCCATGTCATTTGAGAAACTTTAAAAAATAGTTTGTCCTCTCTATCTCAACTGTTCTCAGTGAAAGGAAAACGGAGACCTTAGCTTGAGAATGTAGTCATGATGAAAATGTTGAAACTTTTGCAGCTGTTTATATGAGAGAAACAGACAGTTTAGGGATCTAAAGGAGCAGCTGCTTGCAGTCTCTGTGAGAGGATTTTTTTTTCTTTGTGCTTTGTCTCTCTTTAAGCCTACCATTTGCTGTGAGTCTATAACTGTCAGGGACAGAGATCTGGCTCTGTGCCTGCTCCCAGGAACTAGCTCGCCACCTTTCTGCAATATTGGTGTTCCAATCCAGAGCAGCTGCTGCCTTTCTGCATCCTTGAATGTGGCTGAACCATGAATGTACCGATGGATGTGTAAATTTACTTAAAGAATGTCAGGTGCTAAAACTGGGAGATGGCAATTACCATCACTGTGACTGAAGCTTGAAAAATGCTTTAATTCGGCATCATAATTTAGATATTTCTTATTACCAGGGATTTTG
>JAPMNP010724617.1:7973-22989 GCA_029874935.1 Atherina boyeri
CCCCCGCTCTTCTTTTGTATCAAAATACTATGAACAAGTAAAGAGAAAAAAAGCTTGTATTTCAGTTTTCATTGCATCTGTTCAGCTTTGATTTTCACTCCATCTATGATGCAACATCACCAAGCTCACTCTAACCCACCCTCTCCCACACCGGGCCCACAGGGCTCCAAACACCATTTAAAACCATCAACTCTACTCCTCAATGACTGAGATGTGAAGCCAATGTAATGCTGCCTTATAGCCAATGAGGGTGAGACCACCGATTGCAAATATAAGGTGGATTGTATTTTATGAAAAATTGAAAAGCACATTTTTAAAACGTTGATTTTTTATAAAAATGATGGTCTCATTTAGAATAAAAACAGATGCAAAAACAGGGTATGCTTTAGCATTTGATTGCTGGAATAAATAGTGAAACCGTTAAAGTATAGTATACAATCTGCATGCTGCTCAGTCTCTTGTGGTTGTGTACTGAACAGCCAATCCTCAGATAAATGGGCCTTTTCTACAACTTGAGATGTGAATCAGGCTGTTCTTAGTAACTTAAAATGTGGAATCTCAAATCAAGATTGTCATAAGAAAAACACTAAATTCAAGATTTCAAAATGTTTTTTAAATCAAAAGGTCAGATTCTAATCTTTAATAAGAATTATTTTCATACTAATCAATATTTAAAGACAACTCTTTTCAACACTTCCCAAAGCTGCATGGAATGTGTTTGCAGAAAGTCTGCAGCCCAGACCCTGAACACAACTTAAAAACTCCTCATTGCATCAAGAAACTTACTTTTTGGCTAAGCTTCCACCGAACTGCAGATCTGATGAGGGGGAAGAAAACAGAGAAAATTGAGCGCTCATAGTTAGAAGTGAACCAAAAGATAGATATTTCACTTTATTCTTCCTTTCCTCTTTTCTACTTTGAAATCTTTAGATGTTTAATCCAAACTCCTCATGAAGGGAGGTGTAAAACTCAGCAAGTTAATGATTCTAGATTAAAACAGATACTCCCAAGAAAAAGCAGATCGGCCATAATAGTTTTAAGGAAATAGTATTTTAGTGTTGCATCTTATGATAATTGTGTACATCTTTGAATCTTTTGCACAATAAATGTAAGTGACAAAAGAAATCCACTCAGGGCCTGGCATTGGATGTGTCAAGTTATATAATTGTTCCAACAGAAAAATTATGCTGCAAATACTTCAACTGGTTTTTGCTAACACATTCACTTGCATTCAACACTCACTGCCTACGAGGTTGGCCAGAGAAGAATCGAGGTCGTTGGCTAGCAGCTTTCCTCCATGATGGATGGCCATTTGAGGAGGAGGAGGTGGTGCGGTGTGTGTGGGAACTGTAGGCTTTAACAGGTCTCCCAGAGTATCGAAACCTGCGGGAGAATCAACTAAAATATGTAAATGAGCAGATTAAAAGCAGCAAATTTTAGATGGAAAAGGTTGGAATGACATTTCATGAAGAAAATTAACATGATGAAGGTTTACAGATGTAAAAGCAGATGTGAAGTCAGTCAGAAAAGCCACAGCAAACATTTAAATGTTACTTTCCACTGTGCGACAGCCTCATCTGTTTGCTAAAATCTTCTGTTGAACAGTTACAGGGTCAAAAAGGGGTGTCAGAGTTTGGGTACCTCTAACTGTTAACATTTCTAAGTGTTTTCATGGAGAAACAAAGTGCAAAGACATAATTTATGTTTGACTGCTTTCGTATGAGCAAATGTTAAATCAAACAAACATCTTTTTAGCCAAATAGCCAACATATGTGTTACAGATTCCAATAATTCAGCTCTTTTGGATTAGGAATGACCATAACATTATCCCTTTAAAGCCCGACCCAAAAAAAATGAGGAGAAAAGTCTGATTATTTTACGATGGAATCTTCATATGGCCCCTTAACAAAATATGAAAAGCTAAAATAAACAATCTTGAATATTAACCATTTATTATTGTGCAATATGTCAAAATTATTGTAGTGTAGTCTTCTGCCTCCAGGTGTATCAGATTGTGTACAACAGGGTTTTGAGCAATGGTTTTACTATAAAGTGATGCAAAAGATTTCAGAAACTGTATCAGGGTATATGCAGGAATCCTGAAGTTAATTCTAATACCTTTAAGACTTTTCAAAGACCTTCCAAAAATTTTTTAAAGGGATAGTTCGCCTATTAAGACATGAAGTTGTATGCAATCCTTACTCTGCCAAAAACGCACAGTTTTGTGGCCCCGGAAACTAACCGGTCTTACTTTCTTGAACAACTTCAAGCGGCCAGAACTCTGACTAGGGAGGTGACCACTGAGTGGGTCAATGTGTATGCACTATAGTGCTGGTAAGGATTGCATACAACTTCATGTCTTAAAAAGGCGAACTATCCCTTTAAACCACCGGAGTTTGCCGCATGGTTGCTGCCCATCGAGGCTGCGCTAATCTTTTTGCAGTATGAACAGTAAACCTCTCGGTTCTCAGCGACAGGCTTCAGCCATCCTTTAAAATAAGGCCCCTCCAACTAGGACTCTGAAAACTTACATTTCCACATTTTCTGTCTTTATTATCGACTTTCGCGCCAGGAGTACAGCATTTGCTGTCGCAACATGTGGAACGTCACATGCACACCCGCGACAGGCAGGCTGAGCCGTACAGGACGTCTTTGTCTTTGTTATTGTTCACTTGCGATACTTTCACAATATTTAACAGTCAATGGTCACGAGGAGGAAAATAAATGCATTCATGGAGACTTTTTGCAAACATCCAGAAAATGTAAGAGTTAAGACTTAATACTTTTTAAGGGCCTTCATTTTTCACAACTGATTTATCAACTTTTAATACTTTTTAAGACCCCGCGGACACCCTGTGTATGTATCATATTTAATACATACAGTTTCTGAAAGGCCTTGCAGGGTTATTCTCCATGAGGACATGTTTTTCATTCATGTGTATGGGAATTTCTCAACATTAATCTGCTACAAAATTATAATTATATATATATTCCAGTGTCAAATATTTAGTCTTTAAAAATCCCAGATTCAAGAGTAGATGGTTCATTTTAGATATATTAACACAAATGATGTTATAACTTAATTATGCTGTTAAGTAAAGAGCATTATTTTTAATTACAGAGCAAACTTCCTTTTTTTCATGCTCAAATATTGAAGTCTTTCATTCCACACATCATTGGACAGTAAAATGCCTCAATCTGGGAAGTGGGAGGCCGTAATAGGGTGGTATCTATTAAAATATGGTACAGAAGATTTTTAATTTTGAACTAAATTTAAATCTTTGTTAAAACCTACTGGAGAGATATGTAGCGGCCCTGTACTAACCCTGTACTACAAAACACAAAGAACCAAAAAAAAAAGTTAAAAAAAATGTTAAGTGTGGATGTGGTGGGGCCTAAAAAACAGTAGACAATAGAGAACTACTGCATGTCATTGGCACGTCAATCCACCTCTCTTATTTTGACAAGTGACTTACGTTTGTAACATACGCAATTTACGCAGCCTGTCATTACTGGAGTGCAGCTGTTGTAATCACTCAGGGCAAAAGCTAATCACTGTGCAGCTTATAAAAAGAAAACGCTTCCTCCTCACAAACTGTGATGATGGCAGACAAGAACCCTGAGCCACAGACAGCAAGCTGTAAACAGAAAAAACTTTTTGAGGAAGCTGAACAGAGAAGACAGGGACAACTTGAACAAAACAAAAAAAAAAGATTTTGGGAGAATCTTTCACGCGATGGCGCACATTGAAATCGCAGAAGGGGATAAAGACAGATGTCTTGGTCGCCAAGTTCCTTTTGGACAGGTAAGATATACAAATGATGTGTATCATCAAGATGATAACTTGAGGCAGTTGTTTTAATGATTTAAATGTGATTGCCTGTAGGCTGGCTGTGTTGGCTAGTCGTTTATTTTGGGCTAAACAGTTTGTTTGCTGCTAGTGATTGGGAGTATGACTTTGTTAGATATTTTCTATGCTACACTGAAATGCTAATGCAAACAAACTATTAAAAAAACAGCCACACTGGACAGATATTCCTTACATTCAAAAACTTTTTGCATTGTAGGGGGTGGAGGTGGTCTCATCCGCTTGTATCATTTGAAAAGTTTTTTTTAACATTGCAGACATGGAAAATCCTCTGTACCACCTTTTCATCCCACATTCTATCAGTCCCCCGGCGAGAATCGAATCCGGGACCATCTAGCTGTGAGGTGAGCTGCGCTACCAGCTACACCACCGTGACCCCACTCTCTGTACCACCTTTAAGTGTTTGTGTTTACAATTAAATTCACCTTTAATTAAATTAACCTTTTGTTTATAGACTTTTTGTTGTTTTATGTAAAAAGGAGTGAAAAGTGGTGTGGTGCGTGCAAGTGAGCGTGCAAGTTTTATTTCCCTTGGGATTAATGAAGTACTTATCCATCTTCTCTCCAAACTCTACACTCAGAATCATAAAGTCTCTGCTTGTGTGTAAATATGTTCTGCTTCACCAAAACAAAATGCTGCACATATAAATTTAACTTGACTTGTACTCTGGAGTCTTCTGTGCTCCTGGTTGAATTGCAGTGACAAAACCCTGTCAACACTGACATCACTAATGGACTTGTTTTTACTTGCGTAGGCTAAACCTGATCACTTATCAATGCTGATAAACCAAACTAAACACTAAAAGCTACATAAATAGCCAGGCTACATTTGAAGCGTCACTTAAAGTCACACCGTGTAACTCTACTGGTTTAGCGCCTCTAGAGGCCAAAAACATCATTACATGTCGCAAAACAGCACGCAGAGCTCCCCCCCCAGCTTCTCTTTACAGCTTAGATGCTTTAACACATCTTTATATAAACCTTTCAGGACCATGACAATCCAAGAGTAAGCAGAGAAACAGTGTAAAGAAAAAAGTACAAAGAGTTAAATTTGTATGTGCAGCATTGAATTTGAGAGTATAAACAAGTCTGAGGTGAAGCAGAAGAACATATTTACAGATGAGCAGAGACTGAGTCTGAAGGCAGAATAGTAATATTTGAGCATGAAAATAGAATTATAATTAAAAAAATCCCATGCCCTTGATTAAAGACTGTAAAATAACCCCATAAAATATCAAAATCTTTCATTTGAAAACTTGGATGCAAAATATGTCTATTGGTTGATCTAAAACAATGGTGGGGAACCCTGGTCATCAAGGGCCATAGTCCTTTAAGCTTTCCAGTCAGGTGTGTTGGAACAGGGAAATATGGAAACCTTGCAAAATGAGGGCCACGGTTCCCCACCACTGATCTAAAATCAGACAGGTAAGGAATTGTTGATAGTTAGGTGAGCACCAGAGCGAGTCCATGAATTAAATAACTATGCAACATTAGAAACGCTGAAACTGGCACATGTGACGCGTAGTAGCTCTTAATCAGGCCAACGCAAAAACAAAAAAAAGGTGCCAACCACATAAGTTTGCAAAGGTTTTAAGATTCAAGAGGACAAACTAAATTTTCTATTCATGCATCAACTCTACTTTTGATCTTAAATCAAATTTGTTATTGCAAACTTATTATGTTTGACACCATAAGGAGAGCAACAAAAATAACAGCAAAGCTGAAAGCAGGAAACAAAGATTCTCTCTCTTTTTTTTTTTTAAACTAATCTACAAAAGCAGGCATTGTTACTTCTACTGGTGCCAACACTGTTCAAGCGGATGTGCATGACTAATATCCAGTGGGAGGCCTCAGATCAGTGCCAGCATGCACAGCAATTTGAAGCAGACAGTGACATCTGAAATACCTGCGACTGTTACGTTGGAGTTTCTGGTAAACTACAGAGATTTCTTTAAGAATTTTTACTATTAATATACATTTTGGTTTTGTATGGGGGGTAGACTTAATGTGGGATTTAATGAGCGCCAACTTTTCTCTGATGTTGATTCACTCGGACATTTTTAATTAAACATTTTTCGGCTCTTCCTCCTTAATCAGAGCCTCAACACGACTTCCTGACTTTCTGATAATCAAATCCATCCTGACCCGTTTTCACTTTTACCTACATGTGCAGACACTCCCTTTTCAAAGCAGATTTAGATTCCACGCCACCATGCAGCAGCGTTATAATCCCTTATTCAGTAGCCTGTGGCGATTCTTCTAGATCATTGATTTATCATTTCTTGGCCATCATGTTTGCACTCTGACTCTGTACAGTGATTAGTTAAGTGTGTGAAATGTGTTTGCTCGTGGCCGGTAGGTGCAAATGACAGAGTAATTTCCTGTGTTGGTGTGTATGTGTGTAACAACTCCCCATGTCAGCACTCATTCAGCTAATGGGTTGTTACTATTCGGCTGGTAGAGAGCTGGAGGTGCGACTGCCTCTGTGTGTGCATTGTGGAGAAAACATGAGAAAAAGGCGATCAAATAAAGGAGAATGACAGAGAAATTGAAAGCTTCATGGTAAGCTGTTTATGTTTCAATATAATTTTATGCATGAGTGGAAATTCAGCCCATGTTAAGGGTTTCAAAAACAATTCCTGGAGCCAAAGCGGGGAAGAAACAAAACTGTGCTGCTGTAAATGTACAATGAGTCTTCAAAATACAGAACAAGAGGAGGAGGAGGAGAAGAAGAAGGGGGAAAACAGTTGCAACTGATGGTGGAAAAAAGAAGGGAAAAAAAGAAGGGAGGAATAATATTTAGTTAGGAAGCGGTGTGCATGTCTGACAGTGGTGCTGACACAAGAGATTCTGAAAACACTTTTCCTGCTAGCTTAGCAGATGAGAGAAAGTAGTAGGGGGGAAACGGATGAAAAAAAAAAAGAAAAAAAAAAGAGCATTAGGAAATCCAGTTTGCCAACTATCTTTTTAATTCTTTTTACTCTAATTTCTCTCCTGTTGTTGTCAGTAACAGTGTTTTTTTCTTTTGTTGTTACTTAACCACCTTGTCAGTAAAGCTCTGAATTAAAACTGAACCAGGGCGGCAAGAGAGAAAAAGAATTTAAAAAAAGCTCTGAGTAGATCACAAATGGTAGGGCAGTGAGAAGAAAAAAGCAAGGATGTAAGGAGACAGGCTGCTAGATGCGATGAAGCAAACACTAAAAGCTATACTGAACCGAGAGGATAATGATAGTGTTAGCTTAGGTGCTTCAGCAACAGATTAGGCAGTCAAAATAGTTTGAGATCAAACAGGAAGTAAATCCTTGTACAGAGTTCAACTACAAAACACCTAACACTAACAAATGTGAGCAGGGATAAAATAAGGTTGGATTATCTAAACCTCTATGGAAACAGGGGGCTTCATTGTACAAAGGCATCAGGTTGTATTAAGATATAATGGACATTTTATAAAATAAAACCGAGGAAAGCTCGAACTGAGGAATCATAAGGAACACTGATGGATTTAAAACGTATGTCGGAATCTTACTTAATCACCAGTTTAAATGCTGACAGGGGCTCTGCCTCTCATTTCACTGTAAAAAATCTCTCCAACTTAATCATCAACATCCCAGAGCTCCACCCTGACTGCTTATGGCCGCTCTCCCTTTCTAACAAAGCACATTTGCTGGTGATGACTGCTCCCAAGATGGAATTTTGTCAGCTGCATCGATTAATTCAACCATAGATCCTTTGCTGGATCATTTTTAAAAAAACATGTGCAAGCTGCATGTTTAGCACACCATCATGTGGACAGGCTGGCTTTGCATCGTCCCATGTAAACAAGAAGTTTAAGGCAAATTACGACAGGATAGATTTTTATTGTAGCTGGTTATACAATAATATTCAGGCTACACTTATATAGTGAAGATGGACTTAAAGTGCAGATTTTGAGCATTAATCTAAGTGTATTCACATTCAAAAGTTTTTGCTCTTCAATAAGTCGAATTTTCATCTTTAGAGGCTAGCAGGTAAATGTATAGTTGACTTAAAAAGATGATTCATATAGAATCGTTCATTGCATTTAGAAATTAATTGAACAAAGAGATGGCAGGAGCAATTGGAGAGGCAGAATGATAAAAAAAGAAAAACTGGTTAGCTCAGCAACATAGAAAGTCTTGCATGAAAAGAGGATTTCACAAGAGCAAAAAGATTAGCCACAAGGTGCGACACATTCATGAGGCTCAACTACAGAAAAGGCCAAATCACTTTGCCCAAAGCATGTTTTGAGAGTCAGAGCAGGTCTGCAGTAACATACATGAGATATAAGAAACTAAAATTCATCCTGCAACAGAATGACAAAGAAAAAAAAGAGAAAAGGTCTGAAACCCAAAGCATACATAATCATCTGTGAAACATCAGCATGGCCTCCAGTGGCTCAGGATCACTACAGTTTATTGACGATGTGACAGAAGACAGAAACAGCTGGATAAACTCTGAAGTTTTACAGAGAGAAGCTGTCGGCTGTGATTCAGTCAGATGCAGCAAAGCTGATTGGATGGAGAAATAAAATCAAGCTGCAAAAGCTACTCAGGAGTTCTGGGAGGTGACCATGTGGAAAATTATGATACGTTTAGATTACTTATGTGATGTTGACTCAACTCAACTCAGAGCAGGTGAAGCAGGGATGTTAAACTCCAGTCCTGGAGGGCCTCTGTCCTTTAAGTTTTAGATGTTTTCCCTGCTTCAACCCCCTGACTCAAATTAATGGGTCAGTATGCAGAACTTAAGCAGTAAGATCCATTTGATTTTAATCAGGTGTGTTGGAACAGGACCGGAGTTTGAGACCCCTGAGGTAAAAAATCAGAACTCAAATCAAAATCCATTTTATATTGATTTCAGACTTCAGGCAGGAAATGTCTGCAAAGGATTCACCACAGATTATCATAATTTCTCCAATCACATTTAAGACTGAAAAATTAAACATTTTGCAATTTTTTTATTTATCAACTTGATCTAAAGCTGACTATAATGCTTTAAGTCCACATGGAGGAAGGTCCTGCTGTGGCACATACTGCTTTATTGTCAGGGTTTACCAGAGCAGCAGAACTGAGCTTCTCATGCTGGGAAAAGTCCAAATGTCTGCTGTAAAAAAACATCTATAACATCGCTATCCTTTGCTATTTAAATCTGCTTTGGTGGCGTAGAAACCAAAACAATTGAACTTATGTGTCTGATCCAATATCTCCACACAAAACTCTTCTTAGCATGATGACAGAAAATGGCCCACATCATCTTTATTTTATGTATAATGGTTAATAAATAAATTAATCATGGAGCTGCTTATAAAAAAAAACAAGATTTGTATTTAATATGTGCGTGTGTGTGTGTGTGTGTGTGTGTGTGTGTGTGTGTGTGTGTGTGTGTGTGTTTTCAGCTATGATGCAAATGTGATAAAATTCCCTTTAAATTTGTGTATGAAATATTTGATCTCCACATTAATTCGCACAAAATAATTCAACCGTTTGTTGAAAAAGCTACATCTTATTAGCTTATGCTTCACGTGAAAAGGGTCACGTTTCAGTAGTAAACAAGACAATAACAGATAAATACAAAAAACATGACTATACCAATAAGAGGAAGAAATAAAACAGATATTTTCTATTAAGACTAATGAAATCTGCTCAGTTAAATTGAAACCTCATTTTAAAAAACAACCAAAAAGGATGAAGAGAAAGACAGCATCAGCTGATGAGGAGAGATAAAAGACGCAGCAAATAATAAGATGAGGATTCAATTTTGCAAAAAAACAAATTAGATAAATGGAGGGGAGGAAAAAAAAGGTCTTAGAGGAAAGACGGAGACAAAAGGGTCTAAAACTTTGAATGTGAGAAAGGAGGAAGGAGAGAGCAGATGGAAAGGAGTTGCCTGGGTGATTCTCGCCTTGTGAAGTGTGATGAGGAGACAATGAGGCGATGACGGAGAGATGAAATGGAGAGGGAAGGAGAAGGAAGGTGGGAATGGTGTGAACAATAACAATACAAAACAAAAAGATGAGCAGAAGCAGGCAGATGGAATGAAGCTAAACAAGGCAAAAGACATGCAGATCCATACACATGCCAATCTGAACCCCTGACAAACACACAGACGCATGCAGATGCAGAGAAATACACAGAACACACATAAAAAGAAACAGACGTACAGTAGCTCAACACATGGGGGTTTATGAGATGCTGCCAGTTACCCAGATGGTGTATTTGTGGTTGTAATGGCGGCTTCAACAGAAGCGCTATTAATAGAAAGAAGTTAGTCTTCCCAAAGCCAGAACCAGACTGCTAAATCTGAGCGTAGCCAAAGACACTGACAGGGTTATATAAAGTGAGAACGAGCCAGAAACCAGCAGCTTTGTAACTGTTCAGGCTTTTCAGACTACCAGAGAAAAGACTTAATCATAGACATTCCTCCACATTTATGTTTGGAGATTCAGCTCTGGTGTGATTTAGTTATTCTAACAAGTTTGAGCTATTTTTTTTACATGCAGGCACCCTGGTGTATGTCCAGTTGTGCTGATAGATGAGGTCTGTCTCGGTATAAAAACTACAAGGCTAAAATAGCAAAGAGGAAGTGAGAAATCACTATTATTATTGTTCAGAAGTAGAGGCCTCACAAAATACAAGGTTTAAAAGAACAGAGACTGTGGGATAAAAACCAAGACAGTATCGATATATTGATGACACAAAATTTTGTGATTGGAACTCCGATGATACAATCAAAACATAACTGAACAGGTTGTTTTTTGGACAATTTTTGAAGCACCTTAAAAGGGACATTAAGTAAGAATTACTGCCATCTAATGCTGAATTCATGTATCAAATAAAAACGAATAATGACCTCTGCACGTCACCATTTCAAACTATTGCAACAACGGTAGCTGCCGTGTATCAAAAAACCTCAACACTGATTAAATCCTGTCATCAGTTACTGCAGGTAGTCGATTACTATTATCTAGATTATTGGCCCTGTATGCTCTAAACAACAACAACAACAAACAAACATACAAGTTCCCTATGGTGTTGTTGACTCTATCCAACAGAGATGGAACAGTGGCTTTAACAAGTCGTCTCCATGCTGTGCATTTGTTCTGCTCAGCCACTTGTAGTTTCAAGATGGCCGATTGTCATGGCGCTTCCCTACCGGCTGACCCGCCCTATGTATAAACAAATCTAAAATTCTTCACTTAGGAGAATGTGTGAGATTATTAGCGGATGTCATAATACACCAATGACACATTTATAAATACAGACATTGATTTTGGCCAGTAAACAACAGAAAATGTTACACAATGTCCCTTCAAGGCCATAATTAGAGTTTTATTCAATTGTCCAAAAAAAACAAAACAGGAAAACAGCTAATTTGGCAAAATTCCTTTAAGGTACAGCATGTAAGACTTACTGACATCTAGTGGTAAAGATGGGGAATGAAATGACTAAATACCAAGCACAGTTGTTTTAGGGCAGTGCTAATCGGTGCTCTAGCATGGATCAAACAAAGCTGACACTCCAGTTTTAAAGCTCGGAGGTCTCTCACTTTACACACAGAGTTGTTTGTCCATTCAGAAACACCATAGTAAAAATGGTAGTGACAAATATGGCAGCTGCCATGTATGTTGACTTCTGCAACTGGTATAAATGGCTCATTCTAAGAGAAAACCATGTAAGTAATTTCATGTCAGTTATTCTAAAGTGCTAGGATGCCAATAAAAGCAGAGTTTTAATGATAGATTACAATTTTCTTTGATTTTGTCAGATGCTGCACCTTTTAGAGATTTCATCAATATCTAAAATTTTGTAAATACTACAAGCCATAATATAGCAAAAGGCGGGGGGGATTGATATTGTGACAGTACAGAAGCCCAACGCAGTCATTCCTGCAGTTATTTTTGGTGCAGTTATCATCATCTCTAAAATTGGTACTGGTCAGAATCTATAAATATATAAATGAAGATGTGCATGTGTTATTTTGTTTAACCATTGTTATAATATGTTAAAAAAGAAAAAAACAAAAACAAAAAAAACCCAAACAATTCAAGCCTGGCCACACTGCATCCATATGGCAGCCTTGTTTATCCATAATGAATGTATTCACATCCACAATTCAAGTATCGTCCTCACCTGCACGGCAAAGGAACTTTAGCTTAAGATGCCATTTTTTCACTCATCTAAAATAAATTCAGCTTTCTGAGCTTTTTTGTCCCTTCAAGAAGAAGATAGTCTTTCGATGACCTCTGCACGAAGCAGCTTTAATTTTTTGTTGGAGCCGTGAATAACTCAGTGAGCATTAAAACTCAAAGCTTTGAATGTCTTGGATAGCAAAAACCTTGAGAGTGGCTGAAAGACTGTGGCAGCTGTGAAGAGGTTAAAGGAAAGTAAGCTAATAAGAGAGCTCAGAGCCAGAGTCTCAGACCTGCATTACTTAAGTGGCATCAGTCTGAAGCGGTTACCACAACAGGACAGGCTGAGGTAGTAAGACGCCAACTCTATTCAAGATACACATGTGAAAACCAGCCCTTTCCCTTTTCAATCATTATATAAGTGTTATGCTGGTATAATATGCTGTCCAGCTTAAATAAATGAACAACAGATAGATAATCTTCTGGTGGAATCCTGCATAGGAAGAAATGACACCAAGGAAAACCAGGCTTGGATTAATTCAGTTTTTGGTTCCAGGAAAATGCCTCTTTCAAAATGATAAACTTTAAAAGGCCCTGAAAACGCTTGTCCGCAAACATCTTGGTTTTATTAAAATATCAAGTCATAAATTTATGTTCACCATACGGTTTTAATTTCTAAATGGTTTGGATAAGAATAATTGGAGGTGAGTTTTCAGGGACTTTAGAGATATCAGCTGAGTTTGAAGTCTTTGGGGTTTGAGCGTCTGCAGCAGAATAAGGCTTGCTGTCAAATGAATGCAAACAACAAGCAACGTGACAGAGTTAGAAAGCTGCAGATGCCCACCTAGCAGTGAGAACGACCACAGGTTGCTGAAGCTAATCAGAGGGTTAGTTCAATGCTACACTCGCGCTGCCAGCAAAGCCAAAAAGTTGCAGATTTTTTGTTTGGGTTCTTTTTCCCCTTTAGTTTGGGTCTGTCTGGACAGTCAGACAGAGAGGGCTTTACCAGCTGGAAGTTGTGGGCCGTTGTTACTGGGTGTGACCTTATTCCCAAACACAGCATCGAAATCTACAGTCGTGGCTGGGGTGGTCTGCTGCAGCGGCTGGCTCTCCAGTCCTGAGGAATGCAGTTAAATATGACTGATTAAGGCTGTGTTTCTGCTCTTTTAGCTGCATGAAATAATAGCCAGAGCAGCTTGATGTGACAAACTCTCACAAAGGACACTGCTGTAGATGCACACAGGCTTATTTTGCTCTGGTAAAGACTCCACCACCGTCCCCCTTGCCAAACTAATCCCATTAGATTAAGAACATAGACACGACAATCCTCAGCGTACTTCTATTGTTGTTGCTTAGTAACTTGGGATTCTGTGGAGGCTGGCGGGAACGTCGACTTTTCAGAGGAGGGATAAGCCTGCTCACAAGGAAATCCACTGATGCACCTTTTGATTTTTGTCTTCATCGCTGTTGGAGTAAGGTTGGAAGCATTGGAGGAGGGTTATTTGTATACCATTAAAACACAATTTTGAAAAAAGATATGGAGGTCGAACTCCCAGGAAAAGAAAAATTATATTTCCAAATCCCCTGTAAGACTGACAGCAAAACACTGTGTTCTATCTTAAAAGCCAAGAGCTGCTATCTGCTTTATTTATTGTGAATGAGCACAGTCCCAAATTTCCCAGGTACTCCTTTAACCCCCCTATTGCACCGTGTTAGCCTAAGGAAACACCCCAATTTTAGGCCTGGCATATTTCCAAAATGTATCCTTTTGGTTTATGCAATACTTTAAAAGGGAGGAAAGACCTCAGGGAACCAATAACAATGTTTTAATTTATCACATGACTTTCAGGGAACCACACTGAAGCCCTTTTTGGCAGACTTTTTCTAAAAAAGGAAACAGCTTTGCCTATTAGCTCCACCAAAAAAGACCAATAGACATTTTTTCCGGCTTTTTATGTTGTTTTGTCTGGAAAAATATATTTGCACTAAAATATAGTAATTCTTTGATAGTTCAATGCAAGTTATTTGCTAATTAAATAATGGAAATTAAAAAAAAAAATCTGTTGCCCTGGGTCTGCAAGAAATTTTGGTATTATGTGTTTAGTTATATTTAGTGTTTAGAACCCTATCATTCATTATACATTTGTTCTGATATTAAAAATCAAATCTTTTTCTGATCATAATTCAACAAATAACTCATGTTGGGGAAGTACTGTCATGTTCAGTCTACTACTATGTTCTGCAGTGATCCAGTCTTATTTGCCTATGATTTTCACACATTTACCTCCATTTACAGAATGAATCCAGCCACATTTTCAGCCTCTAAAGAGGGTAGAAAAAAATGGCTTCATAAGGCCTTATGGAGATAATGGTAATGCATGTCAGGAAAGATAGAAATCTGACAGAAAACATTCATTAAAATGACACAATGATGACGAAACTCTGAAATTTTATTCAGCTTTTTGTTTAACAAATGGTTGGGATCTTTGTTTTGATACATAGTTTCTGTAAAGGTTGAAATATTATGCTCAAACTCTTCTACACTTGCTCCACAATGGACCAATGATGCCTCAGGGCAACACTCAAGACATTAAACCTTTTTAATAATTTTACATTTATTAAAGTTATTCAATATTTTACATGTTTATGAAATAAACGTTGCATGCAGGTAATGAATCCAAAAAACCTGCAAAAAGGAAATCTGTTTTCTTTAGATTATGTTTATTTGGTCCATTTCAAGACATAAAAACACTCCAATTTTACTTAATGGCATCACAATGCGTGCAATAGAGGGTTAAAGAAGCAAAAAACCATCTTCAGTCCCTTCCTTTCCTGAAAACTTGATCTCTGTTGTGCTCTTTTTTTCCTCCACAGCTGAAGCCAGTGTCCTTTGTGTTGTATTTTAAGAAAGGAACAGGAGGTACTAATCTCAGCTCCCATGTCAGAGTCACTGATAATGACATCCACAGCACTCTAAGAAGAAACTCTGGCTGTGAAATCTGG
>JAPMNP010724618.1:1596-15101 GCA_029874935.1 Atherina boyeri
TGTCATTCTGTATACCAAAGCAGATGAGAGTAGATCATGATCAGAAACCCAATAAGAAATCTTTATGAATAAAATCGAATAGTTTTTAATGAAAAATCTTTTTGAATCGAAACAGAAATGAATCGGAATCAAAACGAATCGTAAGATGGTAAAAGATCCCCCCCCTAACGATTACAGTAAGCATTTGTATAATAAAGGTAAATCAGAGAGCTTTTAAAGGGTCACATGTTTTATCTGGCACAATTACAGTAAGTCCCCAAGAAACACAATTCAATGTTAAAGCATGATCGGTCTAAAACAATATATGTACCACCAGTATCTGGACCAATGATAGGATGAAACTAGAGATGTTCCACATTATCGGCCAAGTGTTATCGGCCGATACTCTTAAAATGTAATATCAGAAACTATCGGTATCTTTTTTTTAACTTTTTTAATGACAACTTTTACACCGTATGCACATATTATACATCACAGTCTTCAGCTACTTCTCCTCTCTCTCAGAATGTGAGAAATGTGATGTTCAGTTTTTCAGATATCTTTGTTTGTTTGGCACAACTCTCAATAAATCCTGTGGCTTCTGCATGTCTCAGCCAACCTTAAACGTTTAGATAGACGTCTATTGGCGTTTACTTGGTGACATCATCGAACTACATCGTCACTTGTTTCATAACAAGCACATAAGTGGACTCCCCAACAAATTTTTGATTTGGAATTATTTCAAAGTCTCTCCAGAGATTAAATTGGCCTCTTATATTGGTATCGGTTGATATCAGTAATATCGGAAATTAAAGTGACACACCACCAAAAAATACGCTCATTTTCCACCTTCCTTCGAGTTAAACAGTTTTACCTTTTCCTTGTTCATCGAGCCGTTCTCTCGAGTCTGTCAACCCCATTTGTGGCTTTAGTTTAGCATGAATCATTGAATCGGATTAGACCATTAGCAATTAGCATTAGGTGCTAATGGTCTAATCCGATGCAATGATTGATGTTAAACTAAGGCTGCTTACATAGTCGGTGCAAGACGCGAACGCAAACGCATCGAACGATGCATCAAACAACGCAAGGGGGCGTGGCCACGTACTCGTGTAGCAAAATGTGTTGTGGGGATTTTTGTAACAAGACGCGAGACGTGAGTGCAATTCAAGTGTTTCCGGTAGGGGCGCTAGTGGAAATATAGCACCGTGGTTCGTGGAAACTTGGAACAGCAGAAGAAGAGGTTTATAACTAGTGACGAAAACTCTCCATCAAAATCCCTCAACACATTGAGAGGCTATTTTTAATTTTGTTTCCTTTTATGTCGGCGATTCAAGAGCAACAACAACAAGCACTCCTCTTCGGCAGCCATTTTTCACGCTGATATGGGACTTTGGCGCCCTCCGTCGGGTGAGTGGTGCAATTGGGCCAAGCGAACTAACTACTCGCGGTCTTTTGTGTGCATGTGTTGCTTTGTTTTCTCGTGTTTGCTTCCGTGTCTTGCGTCGACTATGTAAGCAGCCTAAAGCCACGAAAGGGGTTGCCAGACTCAGAAAACAGCTGGATGAATAGGGGAAAGGTAAAACTCAATTGTTTAACTTGAAGGAATGTGGAAAATGAGCACATTTGCCCGTATGGTGGTGTGTCACTTTGATATGTCGGACAATATCAGTATATCGGATAATGGTAAAAAAGGCAATATCGAACATTCTTAGAGGAAACCTGCATAATGTTTAAAAGATTTTGACTCACCCTGCATTAGATGAAATAAACTAATCTTGCATCCTAAATGTTTGCATTCAGATCTTTGTGCGCCACATCAGGTCCGTTAAACCAACAAACTGTGCTTGTCAGTCACAGAAGGCCTCTCTAGCTTTTGTTTCTACTGGAAATTTGAGAATGTCTTGAAGCAAACGTTAATTTAGCCGTTTCATTGGATCTTTTACACATAAATGATTCAACTCAGTTGCAAATGAGTTTGTCTGCTTCTGGTTATAAAGGAGAATTTGCAAGGAAATAATGGGTTAAAAAGGCAAAAACTCGCTAGCAGTGGGCTGTGTTATAACTACAAAGGATTGAACTATCGCCTATTAAAAAAAGGACAAAGACGATGGAAAGGTTTTACAACACTTTATCCATTTTTAAAAATCACACAGTGAACAGAGACATGTTAAGCATCAGTGTAATAAATAGGGCTGTGTTCAGTTTATGGGGCTTCAGTCCCCCTCACCGAAGAAATTCCTCGAGTTGAAAACAATAGTTTTTAAAATCCAGTTCAAGGAGAAAATAACCACAACCTGCTAATACCTGCAATGGCAAAAGTAAAATTATCCAAACCTTTGAAGAAAAGGTCCCCCCCCCCTCAACATCTGCACTTCTTTTCCAGCTATCGCTCCACTACATTCAGTTCATTTCTCTCAAATCCTTCTTTACCATTATCATCTTCATTAACTGGTATTCACCTGTTCATACATCCTGGTTACCATCAAAACTGACAAGAAAACATGTTACATTTATATTTCACCCAAAATATGAGCAACTTAGCACCATGACAGTTAAAAAAAAGTTTCCATTTCCTTTGTCTGAGATTGTTTCCAACATGCCTGCAAACATCAACAAGCCTCGGTTATTCCAGCCTGTGTGGTTGCCACCATCTTTAAATGCCTACCTGACTTTCAGAAACTCGGTCTTAACAGACTTCTACCCTTCATTCATCTGTGCTTTCTTTCAAAATCCATTTGCCCTGTTGTTCCAGGAATGTAAAAGCCCTATTTATTACAGAGGATAAGATCTGCCCGGCAGCAGCGTTACACTAAAAGCCTTACTTTGTTTAAAAAAATAGAAAAAGGGAAGAGCGTGGCAAAGACATGCAGTCTACACAAAACTTTCATCTTCAAACAAAACAGAAAACTCTACCAAGATTCATTTGCAGAGTAAATTATCTTCCTCTTTTTTTGATTTATATATTTTTTTTTTTTGCCAAGTCAAATCCTAATTGACTATTATTAAAAAGTGCAAATGTTTCAGCCCTGTATTAAAGCTGCATTATTCATTCAACTTTAAGTGCTTTATCTTATAACTTACATGTTAATCTAAATATCTTTCTCAAATATCAGAGTTGTAAGTATTGTTTTTAAATGACAATTAATCTTTTCTTACTTAGTTCAAATTCAAACCCCATGCCAAAGCTGCAACATTGGGTCAAGTAATTGATTAAACACTAATCACTTTTTATCATTTATCTGCTTCCCTGTTTCTGTCCTTAATTCATTTTATTTGTAGAATTATCTTCCAATGTTCTATCACATATACATAAAGAAGGAAATGTCTCTCCCCAACCCCCCAAAGAAAAATCTCTTGGTTTTTTGTCTGAATTATTTCTGCAGCTCCAACTTATCCAAGATCATGCATCTTTATGGTAAATCCCATGTAATAAATCATGGGTCAGCCTCGGCAGGTACACCAGGAGCTTTTCTTGAACCGAATCCTCTGGCTGTTCTGTTGAAATCCTTCCGTTCATCCTCTTGTGATTTACGTTTTATCAGCCCCATTTCAAATGCTGCTGATATCTTTGTGAGCGGTTTCTCCGCTGCTTCTTTCAGCTTCCTCGCATTAAATCGAGGGCTGTAAAGTAAAACTGGCAGGCGATTGACGAAGGAGGGAACCTCTGCCTGATTGTCTTTGGAGGACTTTTTCTGTTCAGGGTCTTTCTTGGTGGCGTTGATCTGTTGTATTATTTTCTCTTTGGTAGAGAACATTTGAAAAAGTAGTGCGTCCCACATCTTCAGTGCTTTGGGACCTTCTATGTTTTGAATGACTTCCTGATTGACAGGTTGGTCTCCAGGCAACTTATCGCAAACTTGATCAGTTTTCTTGTCGCTGCCAGTGGAATTGGCCTGAGGTTTGGCCTCCGCCTCTGGAAACGTCGGCTCGTCTGGCTCAACGACCATGTGTTTCTTCAGCCGTGTCCACCCGCTGAGCTTCCCCCTCAGGCCTTTCAGCTTCTGGGTTGCTTTGGGCTCAGCGGATGCGGGAGATGTACCCTCTGTGACAGGCTTATTGTCAATAGTTGAAGATGCAGTTGATGTCGCTGACTTCGTGGAGGGTTCGGCTGCTGGCGTTTCCGTTGGTGCAGCTGTAGCTTTGGTCTTCAGAACATCCTTGCCTTTGAGTCCAGTTTTTTGCTGAGATGGCGGTGACATTCCTCTGTTTGGAGATGGAGCTTTGACTGAGACTGAGGCCTGAGGCAGAGAGGCAGGAGTGGCAGAGTCAATCACAGCAGCTTTAACTATGGGCGGTTTCATGACAGTATCTGTTGCTGGCTTTGCAGGGGAATCATTCTCTAGTGGCTGCTCTGATGATGGCTGAACATTATTCACGTCAGTGCTAACCTGGTTTAAATTGGTGGGAGACTTTGAGGATTCTCTGTTTTCAACTGAAGGTTTCATTTCTGCAGTGGCAGAAGATGCTCTTGTTTCTACTTGCTTAATGGGAGGCGTTGTTTTTAGAGTTGTTGCGCCAGTTAAATCTGGTTTGGTTTGTTTGGTGGGCGTGCTTCCTTTGGTACCCAGAGCGGAGAGTATTCCCTCTATAAATGGATTTGGTGACATTTTTGTCTTTGTGTGATTCTTAGGGGAATGTACTTTTACCTCAGGTACATAAGTGTCCTGAGCTGCAGGCAGTCTTATTTCTGGGTTCAAATTATTCTCTATGACTGGTGTAGCTGGCTGCCGAACAACCCTACTTGCTATATCAGTTTGAAAAGGTGTAATGGGACGGTTTATCTCTTCTTTCATTACAACTGATGAAGCTTTTGTTTCTGACAAATAGTTGAAAGAAACAGGAGTTTGAGAGGGCTGGGGTAAGGTAGGAGTATAGCTTTTTTTAGGAGTGTGCAACACTCTTGGCTCAAGTAGAGGGGAAGATCTAACTGCAGGCCATGACTTAATTGCAGTTGGTGGGCTATATGGACCTTTAAAATCTGTAGAGGCTCCACTGAGAGGCTGACTATTTTCAGGAGTGGTTGTACTTAAAGCAACACATGGGACAGATTGAGGATTTACAGTATGAATGTTAATTTGAACAGATGTTTTCATTTCATCGACAGAGCTAAAATGTTTCATTAAAGTTGGAGAGTTCACTGCATTCATACAATTGAGAGCATTACTTCCTGGCAAAGTGGCTTGATTCGGCTTGATTAATTGTTTTGTTTTTTGTTCAATGCTAGTGTTAGCTTCAATATGCTCTGTAGAGATGGAAGCTGCTGTTTCCATTTTAGAAGTTATGGAGTTTTTTGTTTTTACCATTGGACTTGCAAAATGTAGATTGTCTATAACCGGCTGAATGATTGGGAGGTTCTCTTTTACAGGAGATTGAGAGTTGATTTTGTGCCGGGGTATCTCTGGAGATCTGTTCACAGCTAAAATAGTTGGGGTCAGTTTGCCATGAACTGGAGCAAGAAATGATGCTTCATCCATAGGGGGCTTTGCAGCAGTTCGCTCCTCAGATCTCTCAGATTTTATCTTTGGGCTCTTTGGTGGGATGTGCCTGAGGATTGGGCTTGAGGGCACCATCGGTTTACTGGTCTGTATGGTATTAAATGGTGGTTTAATACTCATTGTTGGGTCTGTCATTATTGGCAAAGTAGTGTCTGTGTTAAGTGTGTTTGGGGCTTGTGTTTCAGTGTTAAAAATGCCTCCTATGCCATATTTGTTTGACGGTGTAGTTCCACGTGGAAAAGACTCTACAGCTCCAGGCTGTCTAGGTGCAATTGTGTCTATGAATGATCTAAGTTGGTTTGCAGTTGACTCATTGGGAAGTTTAGCTTCACTGATAGGCATGTTCATATTTCCTTTTAAACTGTTAGAGTTCAGGTCTTTTTGATTATTTTCTGCTCTGAAAAGACTGGTTTCCATTGCTTGTGTCACTCCTGTAGCAGAGTATAAATTTGCACTGAAACTTGCTTCTTGCACGACCTTACCATGGTTACGCCATCCTATGTTTGTCTGGGTGTTTACGGCTGCATTTGCACCGATTGTGGTTAGCTTATCTGGCTCTTTTGGTGGCAAATGTGTTGGTGCCTGTAAAAGGAAATCAACATCTGAAAAGTTTGATGGTTTTTTTGGAGTAACATGCAAGGTAGGCAGTTTCATTTCTGTGGTAGGTTTACATGGTAAAACAGTGTTTACATCAGGTGCATTTGGTGTAGGCAAATTGATTTTGTTTTCAATTGACTGGTTATTTTTGCAAACTTGAGATTCTGCCCTCAATGGATGAGTGAATTTAGTGTTCCTTTCAGGCGAACATACAGATGCTGTAATAGGTTTATGTGGCATCATTGAATTGGCAGTGATATCGTTTTTTTGGGAGAATTTTTCTGACGGCTGTGTTGTTTTGTTTATATTGTCAATGGTATATGCTGTATTAGTCAAAGAATGCAAAATGTTTCCCATATTGATCTTATTTGGTGGAATGATATCACTCCTTGCTTTAGTTTTGTGGTAAACCTCTTCCTTTTGTTTGTCTAAGACAGCCTCCATGGCCACTTTACTGGTCGCTGAGGTTTCTGAAACCACTTTGGTGGATTGTTGTATCCCCAAAATGAATGCATCATTCATAGCAGGAGTGTCTGAGAATATGGGCTCTAACTCTCTGACGGTGGATTGAGCAACCAGGCTTTTACCCTCAGCTATGTGTTTTACAGGTTTGGCAGAGTGCTTAATGTTGACACCATGACCTGTTGACTGACTCTCTTCGAGTAGAGCCATTTCTATTTTTCCAGACTGTTCTTTTGCACATATAACCCTGGATTCTTCAATGCAGGTTTCATTATAAATCTGAGGTGTTTTAACACGATCGGAAACTTTGTTTACAACATCTACTATGTTTGGTTTATGCTGTTCATCTGCATTTAGATTTTTAATTAAGGATAAGGAAGAACTTGACAAATCACCACCATCAGATGGACATGGGCCCATTTTAAGGCCTGCCTCTGTGGAAAACTGTGCCAGACTTTGGATGTGGCCCTCACCTGCTTTAGGAATTGGTATTGAAGCCTCAGAGTACGAGGCTTTTGGTGTTGATACATCAGTTGTGGATTCCTGCAATGTTTTCTGTGTCAAGCCAAAGGAAAGTTCAGATTTTATTGTATCCACATTGGATGTTTGAAGTGACTGTATCCCAGCACTCTCAGCTCCAGACCAGTTTTCCTCATTGACAACCTCACTATTTGTCACAGTCCATTCAGCTGGGAGCTCAGGATGCTTTGGAGATGACAGAATACTGTTATCTGTAGACGGTAGATCCTCATGTCCATTGAGCAGTTTCTCGTGCTTTGCGACAATTGATCCATCTGGAGATATATCTGAGGAGGATTTTTCTGAGGAGGTTTCAGGGGGGCTGTGATGTGACGGAGTTGTCCTAATTCCACCATAGGCAACATACTCAGCTGGAGTAAGCCCATAATATGTGGACCGTGATTTTTGCTTTGAGGTTGCTAATGACATTTGAGTCTCCAGTAGTGATGACAGAGATTTGCGTGCCTCGAGTACAGGAGGACGGTGGGCCGAGACCATTGGGCTTAGACTTCGTGGTGTTTGTGTTGCAATCACTGGGTTAGGGTTGAGATTCTTTGGGGCAGAAAGGAAGGATGGAACCTTTGGAAAAGATAAAGCTCTGTCGTCGTTGTTGACCGATGCTGTTAGCAAAGGTTTGGTCATGTTTTCTCTGTGCGCCAGCTCAGTATTGGCCAGGTTTAGATTGACTGTACTCCTTTGTGTATTGGGAATCTCTATCTCTTTATAATTGTTGATTTGTTCAGTGGAAGTTTTGTCAAACATACCAGACTGTTTCCATTCTTCTGATGCAGTTAGAGGATTACTTATAAAGCTAGTTTGACTTGCTGATTTGTGTTTCAGTTCCTCTTTTAGAATAACAGGGTCTAGCAGATCTTGGGAGTTGAAAGTAGGACTTGCAGTAAATAAGAATGGGTTGGGTTTTGATATCTCAAAGTTAGGTGTGGGTATTCGAGTTGTTACGTAAGGAGTCTGAGGTCTCCCACTCTGGATCCTGGTGGAGGAAAGTTTCTGATCAGTGTTAACCACCGACACAGCTGTTTTCTCCCTGTATGCTGCTGATAACGATGCTCCTTGGTAGACCGGGTCTATTGCTGTGAGGTCCTGGACAGAGTAAGGTTTGGAGATTTCATAAAATGTTGCTTTTGATGTGTAAATCTTAGCTTTTGTGGATTCAGGCCTTGTCTCTCTCCCTGCTTCAACTAATGATATTTTTGACACAGTTATTTCAGAGGGCATCTGACGAAGAATACAGTTGCCATTGCTGCTGGGTCTGGCGGTCCAAGATGATGTCTGGCTTTGAAGGTCATCCGTTAAAGCAGCATTTGTCTCCCTCTGGCTGGGAATAAAGGCTTGTGTATGCATGCTTGAAGCTGATAGCAGCACTGGAACAGGAGGTAGCTCTGCAACTTGAGAAGGCATGGGGCCTGGGCCAGAGTTGGGGATGACAGAGGAGAGTGTCAGGCTGTGAGTCGATATTTTAGGACTGGACTGCGACATAGCAACTGGAGAGAGTGTTTTGACTGACCCATGGGAATTTGGAGTCATGTCTGACTTGAAGGCAGTGGGAAGGCACTGTGCTGAAACCTGTTTGGGTGGTGATGTTGACGGTAGCATCATGAAAGGAGTCGCATCGTCGAATAAGAAAGAGGAGCATTCGTACAGCGGAGCAACCTGGTCTTCGGAGGTTCTGATCTGAGCTTCGTAGGACTGAGGTTGAAAGCTGCCGAGTTGTCCGTGGGGGCTGCTCTGAGGCTGAGGGAATGCAGATGCAGTGGGATTGTAGAAGGATCCAAAGGGGAAACTGGATACTGAAGAGTCCGCAATAAATGCTGAGTCCGGTGTCCTGGGTGGGCTGGACTGGTCGCTGTGCTCAAGGTCTGTGCTCGCTTCATTGACAGGCGACAAACAGGATCGGAAGGGGATGGGCGTCTGAGAGAGGCTGCCTTTTTTCTTGCCTCTTTTCTTCTTCAGTTTCTGAAGTCTTGCGTTGTCTTTCCCCGGCTTTGGCAGTAATGGCGGCGGATACTGCTGGGAAAAGTCAGGCTCCAGCCCGTTACTGTAGCAGACGTCCATCAGCATTTCACACTCCTGCAAGATGGATGACACACGTCAGCCCATTCATAGACAACTAAGACTGTAAATGAGAACGGAGACAGCAAAACTGATTCATTTATCAAAGTTCTATTAATCGCAAGTCTTGTCATGTTCGAAATAGTTGAATTATTTAATATAAAAAAGTTAGTTTAGTCTAAAGCTGGATTTCTATTCTGCATCACCACCGTAGGCTCCGTCCAAAGGTACAAAGAGGCTTGAATCACACCTCTTCCAGACCTGTCATGCACCTTGCTCCGTAGCGCGGTTACGCAGAAAACCTCACTTGTGATTGGTCAGTTTGTAAAAATATGTTTCCAGATATCTTGATTTTCTCACTGAATTTGTGTGATTATATACGGAAGAGAAACTGCAACATGGCAGGTGTTAATCTACGCTCCAGTGTGAGAAGACATTTCACCCACATCAGCTATGCCGGCCCGACACGGACGCCGCACAAGTATAAATCCAGTTTAAAAGTTATTTTTAAAGATATTACATGTATTCTTACAAAAGGCAGTGATGATAAAGATTGACATTTACTGATAGCTTGAGATTTAAATCATTATTCCACTGGAAAGATGTGATATTCGAAGTCCCTTGGCAACTGGAGATATTGATAACAAAGTTAGGCAACAATCAACATTTTCAGTGACCTGTAATCTAAGGAGCAACCAAAACATTCTCTGCTTTTATTCAGTATATATAACAGATAATTAAAGTCATTCATCTGACAAGAATAAATGTTAATCTAATGTCTTTTTTCTCTTTACAGATGGAGAGTTCTATGAAGACTTGTGAAACACATTTGGATAATTGAGGAAACGCCACTATCATTTCAACATTCTCTGTTTTTTAAGCTTCAGGCTGAAAATGAACTTAGGGCATGTTCACACACACTGATAAACCGTGCTAAATGCTAATGTCTATCTGCCAGAGAAAATTTGGTCCGTGTCCACAGAATGTCTAGACTCGACTGCGCACCAGTCGGTCAGATGGTGACGCAATTTACGTTGGAACGTCTTCATCAACTATTGGTCCTCTGGTTGTCACCACGTGATACTGTGAGCAGTCACTGATTGGTCAATATTCACAGGCGGGAAGTCACCTGACTCACGTAGTTCATGTGCGCAGCTTCGCCCTGTTGGTTTTGTTTCTACACAACAGTAGAACTGCATTCAAAGTGACCATTTCAAGCAGACTAGAGTGTTTTATTTCTTATCTTTTTTATCCTATTTCTTGTCTTTGTTGTTTGTTTTGTGTTGCCTTCCCAGGTAGTCATTGTAAATGAGAACAGGTTCTCAATTGACTCACCTGATTATAAATAAAGGTTAAGAAGAACAGTGCACAAAAAGTAGTGCGCACTCACTAGTCTTTGTCCACACAAGCATTTTGTAAACAAATAAAGCAAATAATCAAATTTGAATCAGATACTTATGTGTGAACGTGCCCTTAAATCCTGTTAATTTCTGTGAGAATCTAATATTCTGCAAATAGGTAGAGAAGGAAAAAGTGAGATTTTTTTGTGTTTAATCTTGATATTCATTTTTATCCTGTGACTGATATCACAAGGTACTGAATGTATCCTTGAATTAAATGAATTTGATAAAATGTATTACTGATGTTTGATTCCATCGTGATTTAACTGTGAGAAAGTTTCTGTTTTATGCATTGGTGCTTTCATCTTGCTCTGCCGTGCATTCAACTGTGCTGATCTATCTCATAGTAATGCCTCTGGGACAAGTCTTCACTTGGCTTTAGGAAATGATATGCTCTTATGACAACGGGCTCATTAGCAGGTTCCAAAACTCTTAATTGGGTCTGAAGACGCTGCATGGTTACATGAAGCCTCAACTATTGGAAATAGAATGGCATGTAAAGCTATCGCTTATGGCAAAGCTACTTTGAAACGATGACAAACTACTTGTGAAAATAGTCTCTCAAGGAGACTATTGAGATTAAAAGTGACCTCTGTAGGAAATAAAGGTAAACCCAAAGGAAGATGACTGACTCGTACAGTCCACCATGAGTTATAAAACTTTACAGACTCACTTGTGAATGTTATCCTTCTCAAGGTATGTTTAAAAAAAAGAAGGAACATAGTTTGCAAAAGAGGTTGTATTGTTTAAGAGAGCATACTGTATCTAAAAAAAAAGTCATTACTCAGTCAAGAAGTGATTATTTTTAAAATGTCAGAGTTCTTTTGTTTTACTACAACTTAATTGTCTCAAATAGCAACTTGAGCTAAATTGTTCCCTTTCTTGTGGACTATTAGAGTGTCTTTGACTGGCACTAGAAAAGATCCACGGTCTAATTTTAGACAGAGGGAAATAAGAGCAAACATCCTGACACCGAGCACCTGCTGCCTGCTGTCCTGCTCTCGCTGAAACAGCCACAGTTTGCTGGAAATCAATCCCAGGCGCAAATCCTGCTCCAACTGGGGGCTTAGCCTTGTCTCCCGGTGACAATATCTCTGCAGATTGATTCACGTTATAATGCAACCACTGTGATTACAGACAAGCCAGAGAAATAAACCTTGTGAGAAATTTCCTGCATACTTAACAAAGAGCTGAATGTTCAGAACGAATAGGAGCTGCAACCAATCAAGACCTCTTCTAAATTGTTCTCTCTGCTGTGCAATCCCAACAACATGAGATGACTGGCTGCTTTTGAGTGAATGTTTTTCATAAATCCTTGTGGTCAAAGTGACTCCTGCCACCACGGTGACAAGCTGACACATGAGCCATCCCCCATTTAAGGCTCTGGGGTTGGACATCTGGGAGGTTTCCACTGCAGCAGCTCAAAAGAGGAAAGTGTAAGTTTAGCTTTGTGATAAAACTGGGCCATGACCTCAATTAATCCAGCTTTTAAGAAACAAAATTGATAGATTTAGTAACACCAGACTGCCACATGAATCTGAAACACTTACTTGAGGTGGGAATATGTGTTGATTGTGACTTGCTCGATGGTCTGCAAAGGAAACAAAGGGTCTACAATGAGAAAGGAGGTGCAGACATTTAGTCTATTTAAAGCTAAGTGGGTTAAAAGGCCCAGAAAATAAAAATGTAATAACTGTATTGGCTCAAGCTTGCATTCAACTGTCATAATAAAAACACAATACCTTCAACACCTCAATGCAAGCACTTTCATCTTAGGATATACCATAACGCCTAATATGCATCATGCGTTTATGATTAGAAATGCTGCACGTGCTATCAAATGCTACGCCATGTTTGCAAGCCAGCCAATGGCCAATCGGTCAGGATCACAAACCACCAGCTTGTCAATCAACAGACACTGAGTTTGACTGGTTTACCTTCAGCGAGCGGCTGACAGGACAAACTGCTCTCTGCTTGTTAATCCCGGCTCAGGGTGCCACAGGGCCGTCTCATCCTGAACTGAACTGGAGTCTTTAGGAGCGAGCCGCGGTGCCTGCAGCCACTCCAAAAATAAAACAGTTGCTTTCAGTGTGTGTTGCAGTGGCAGATGGGGCTTTCCAGGCCACCTGAGATGGCCGAGGTGCAGCCCCTACAGGCGAGCGGCAGCCACCTCCACCTGAGGGAAGGTAGTAACGCCTGTTTGCAGCAATTCTGCAGGCCGAGAACCCCAACAGATCAAATGGAACCCTAAAAGTATTCATACCCCTTGAACTTTCCACATTTTGTCCCGTTACGACCACAAACATAAACATATTTTACCAGAACATACCATAGAAAAGCACAACATCTGTGATGAATCAAGTCTGGGAAGTGATTCAGCATAAATTTCAGTTTGAAAACAGACCTGAGTACCATCAAATTCAGCAACAATGTTGACAAGAAAAGGTAATGTACTACTAAGACTGCAAAGCTAGTCATAAGTCATAAGATACTATGAAAGCCTGACAGAGTGAAAAAACAACAAATATTTATATCAGATGACTTACTAGCTGGATGACTTTTACTACCCATCACATTATACTGGTCCCTCCATTAACACACTCCTGAAAAGGAAAGTGGAAAGTGGTGCAGTTGAGATCAATGCAATCAAAATCACCATTAAAATGAGTGCAAATGAGGGATGTGATGCAAAGACTTTATGCAATAGGAGGATTCAATACAGATCATATTGGGTTTTGTGTTACTTTTCATCATAACATAGTTATTGTCTTTGTATGTAGGCATATGTTTTTGATTGCCTGGACTGTCCTGCTGTTTATAGTCTATGTATGTATATCTATGTATATAGTGTCATATGAGTTTTCAAGTTTGCTGTAACTTCAACCTACCAGGGGGTCTGCAGATGGAACTTAAGGCTGGTTTATACTTCTGCGTCGTGTCCCTCGCGTAGGGTACGCCGTAACCGCCGTAGCCTCTGCGT
>JAPMNP010724622.1:0-31724 GCA_029874935.1 Atherina boyeri
CGGCCTGGACCAACACCTTCCCCCTAATCTCATTTGCTCGTTATCAGTCCCATCAAGCTGACCTCGGCCACCGCGAAAATAAATAAAATAAGCCAACAGATGTCCATCAATTTGCCATTTTAGTTTTTCCCCCCTTCCATCCTCAGATTACTGCGTGACCAGAAATAATGCCTCAGTGTAAGCTCAGTGAAAAGACTGAGTACACTGAGCAGCATTTGGACAAAACTGGCCAAGATGACACATCACAAAAAAATACAGGAAAACATAGATGGAGAAATGATTGTGGCTATTGTTGTGACTGGCTGTTCCAGGAGAGGACAGTTTCCGAGGCAGCTAGATAAACTCTCCTCTGTCTGAAAAATGGAGAGAGCTAAAAGTAGGGGGGAGACAATGCATTACTGTCTTTCCTCCTCCTTGAACCTGGCAGAGGCCCAGCACTGGCAGGCTACACTATGCAGATAAATGCAGCTGATAACACGGTATGTTCAAACCTGTGTCTTCTCCCTGAGCGCGCAAAACCAGCGGTTGCACACGCACGGTCAACCCACAAGGTAGGCTACGCTGGTTTGTAAATATATTACACCATGGTGGACGCCCATCTGCTGACGACAGCAGAGTTTTCAGATGTTCCTGGTGCTCAGGCATATGTGAATCTCCTGCAACAATAAGCAGTAATTGACTGCACATTTCAGGAAAGCGGTAAGTCTGTATGCAAACAGAAAAGCTCTGTGTGAACGTACAAATTGGCTTTGGCGTGAGGAAAAAAGAGCAAAGGAAATGGGGTCAGTAGCCTTAACTGAACTCCACTGGCAATTGGAAGGATGGTGGCAAACATACAGTAAGGACACTCCGTATCCTTCCAACATATAACCACAAAGTTTCAATTATTTGTCTATAAATAACATTTGTATTCAATTGTTTATTTTGTCTCAGCAGAGGTCCAAACTCCCCATGAAAGCCTACACTGCCCTTTAGAGAGGGGACAAGGGTTGACCCAAATATATGCTATTCATGTCTCTTGCTCTTATTCATGTACAATACGACAGGGAGCAAAGTTTGCATTAAAATAATCTTTGTGGGGCTATTTATCATAAAATTTGTCACACTATATAAAGCGAGGGCAACAGAAGGGTCTTTAAATATAAAGTAAAGTAACAAAGCATTGTTCCCTTCAGTTAAGGAGAAGGTGTGCAGAACCAGTTTATATAGCCTCATAGGAAAGAGAGGAAATGAGTCAAATTATCATTTTGCTTCATGCTCATCTCCTTTTAAAAAAAGAAAAGAAAAACTTCAAGTATTTTTTCTCCCCTATCAACTGCTTTGAAGCAAACAAACTAGGGTCCATTATGTCCTCAGAGGTAAAACTATCAAGACAGAAGCGTTCTCCAGGCACAAAGAAAACAAGTCACTTTAGTCACAAAAAAAAGAAAAATGGAGAGAAATATAGGAATTATTTTCAAATAATTACTCCTTCATGTCAGTGAATATTGGCTATTTTTACTTTCTAGAAATGCATACAGCTTCATATGATAAAAGACTTAATAAAAGTAAAATGTGTTTATTGGATCCTTTCGCCCAATCACTAAATCTGAAAACAGCAAGAAATAAGTGTAAAAACTAATGCAAGCTACATTTGTTTGGAGGACCGTGTCAGTGTTATGGAACTTCTTCAAAAGGTCACTGCATTCATATAAATCCACCTTTACTCAATCCGTCCGGACCACATGATCACTTGTCTCACCACTGTTTAAATAAAAGATACATCTAAAAGAAAACAGTGGCAATGACCTTAATCCTGTTACACTTTCATAGAAAGGAAATTAACCTCTTTCTATAAAAACACTATTCACCATATGGTGATCAAAGAGTTTATTGTTAAACCACATTTTTATTTACCTCTGCATAATTTCTCATAACCTCGCCATCTGATTCCAATTTTCACGCTGGTCCTGAGCCTTTTGTAAGGAGGTAGACGAGAAAACAAACAGATCAAACGGACATCCTTCTGAGAAGATGGATAGACCCTTAGGATTGGTCGGATTTCCGAGAACAGATGATGATGATGATGATGGTGAAATTTACTATTGCGAATCAGAATGTGTTTTTTCTCTCAAGGAAAGCTAAGGATTAAAAACTGAATCATCTCTAAACCATTTGAAACTTGTGCTTTTGAATATATTTCTTCCTATTAAATCAAGTCGGTGTGACTCTGATGTGTCAGAGTGGGTGCCTTCCAGATTGTTGTTGCCAGATTGAGTCACTATCCTCCCTTTGTGAAGATGTCAGTGGCTGAGCTTTAGGGAAGAAATTTGCCAGTCTGAATCGTTCATGCCAAACACTTTGTCTCCATTTGAGCCGCGGTACGGAGAAGTCTTAGCCAAACAGTGAACGTTTTCTGAAAAGGGGTCGCAACCTCTGCAGATACAATAAACAAGTTGTCAATGTTAACAGATTGACAGCTAAAACGACACACATTGTGAGGGCAAGACATGACTGTGCAGGAAATGGCCTTCTCTGTGTCAGCACTCGCATCCAGAGACAATACCAGCTAGTTCTGTGTGGCAGCTTACGTCATGGCTGCCGGACCAATAAAGTGTTCGGGGAATTTTTTTGAGCAAGCAAATAGAGGCAGATGGAGCATAAAGAATAACCAAAGGCAAATTACCAGTCCATCAAAAATGGAGCGCATTAAACATCTGTGTGGTTAAATTCTTTTTTTTTAAACCAGACATTTTATTCTTTTTCAGCAAAGTTCATCACAGCTGCACAAAACACTAACAAAAGTTCAACCTGGGAGTTCCCCACACTGTGATTGTGTTGCAGGACTAATGAGGTGCTCAACACCAGTCGTTAACAGACGTAATTTCATACGCACAAATTAAAGTGCAAGACTGTTTTAAGCTTTTCCTAAAAAGAACAAAAAAAAAACAGTAATTGTTTACGAGCTAAACATATACGGGCAAATTTCACCTTAAAAACATCAATCAAAAGAAACTTCTTTGCCCAGTCAAGCACCACAGATTAATCATGTGTACCAACTGGCTGCAAAAATGAGTCACAGATGAAGCTTTAGTTTGTGCGCCTCTTTGAATCAAATATTAGTATTGCTGAATTGCGCCATAATCTAGTTTATCCTGCTGGTGGGCTGATATCCGGGTACTAGTACTGCACTGAGTGTTCAAACACTGTTCTCCCACCACAAATTTACCTCTTGTTTATAATCTTTTCTATTTAATAGTGATGAGGCAGATGGAGGATGAACTACAGATAAACAAAAACTGCAGCTTCATTACAAACACACACAGAGCACCTACATGGAGCCTGATTCCATCAATTATAAGAGCTTGATTGAGATTTAATTCAAAGCTGGGGTTTAATTGCTAATATCAAAGGATAATTAAGCTGATAAATCATGACTGATCTTATTGAATTAGAGATTGAAATAGCGGAGAACCTGCAAATTGTCTATGTCAGTTAAATAAGTGATTTAATTGGGCTACAAGTTTGCTTCAGATACTAATGAAACTAAATATTCAACCCAAGAAAGTGTTGACAGAACTTTTCATGTGCGGTTGTCTGTTCAGCAAAATACCCGAGAGTGTTTCAGGAAATTCATCTTCGACTTAGAATAGAATATTTAATCCAGTAATAATCACAAAACTTCAGATGTCTCTCTGAACATGGCAGAAAAAGCAACTTATATGCCTCCTTCAAGCTCAAGCAATGCAGAGTAGATGGAGTGAGTCGCTTTCCTCAGAGAAAAGGACAGAGAGGAGATCATGAAACTCCGGGAGAGAACAAATAACACAAGCAAGATCAAGTAAACATAAGCGGGATGAGGACTTGGATAGGTGCTAATATCTCCCCATGCGATTCCCCCCTCCTCTCACTCACACATCTCATGCACACACTTGTACACACTCCCTCTCTCAGACTGCATCTGCTGGAGCTAGTGGCTGTAGTTAAATTGAAATATTTCCCGGCGTGTGTCAGAAGCATGCAGAATGGTAATTATGACAGATCTGATTAGGCGGGCCGAGTCGGGCGGCTCCGGGCTGCAGGTGCGACCTTGTGCATTCCTGCGTGTGTAAATAAAATTAATTACAAGCGTAGGGGGCGCGCAGCGCGTGACATCAGCGCGCACAGGGGGGACTCCCACGGGGGGCACCCTAATGGAATATTTTCCCTGAGTCTAATAATACAGTTGGTATTGACTTGAGGTAATTAGGGGGATCATTAAAGCGCTTTTCCCGGCGTATTTGCCTGCCTGATCAGATTAGTGAGAATAGGCCTCAGAACAAGCCCTGTGTGGTCTGTCAGGAGAAGAGGAGACAGTGGGAGTGGGTTAGCTTGCTAACATTTGTAGGAAAGACAAAGCGCGGAAAAATACCAGGAACTTTAGTCAACAAGAAAAGGCGATGGGAAAAGCGAGGCAGCTTGTGGCTGCTGCAATAAGTAGTACTACTTAAGCTGATTGAACAACAGAGGACTAGTGAAATGAGTTCAGATATCAACCAAAGTGGCTAACAGCTGCTGCTCAGTACAAAACATTTATCATCTAATAATGCATTACAGGTGATGACGAAGAGCCCCGACAGCCGAGGCAGATTCCTAGTTTGGACTGCTGGGTAGGAGGGAGGCGAGCAAGAGTGAGTGAGTTTCACAGTTGAAGACAGATGGGGTGAAGAGGTGGCATGTAAGGCGTAAGTGAGAGAGATGGCAAGGGAGACTCAAAGTGCTCTGAGCATGCTCAGTAAGATGGTTCAACAAAAACAGGCAAAACATACTGGTGGGAATTCCACTGTCCATTTAACAATAAGGGAAGGCTTATTGGGGGGCTCACTGTTTGCAAGATAACTCATTCACTAAATTAATTATTCAGACAGCTGGGTCTCCAGTTCAAGAAATTGTGTCTTTAATAATAGAGGGGATCTGGCCTAGCCTGTTTCCCATGGCAACCTAATAACCAAGCAGGGACAGGAGATAAATAAATAAATCAATTAATAAACAGTCACGGCCCTTTTAGATCCCCGGGGGCTTTGATACGCTTGCTCTGATCTGCCTAATTTGAGAGACAGAGAGGTGTGGAGAAGCCCACCGACACAAATGAAGACTTGATACTGCCCTGCTGTAGCACATAAAGTCAAACTTAGTAGCTGAACGCAGCCTTTCATCACCATCCCACTATTCTAAGTATCTGTTAACATCTTCTATGTCCGTTTTCTAAGCTGTTTAACATGATTTGTACACAGATCTTAACGCAAAGCTTGACTTTTAACACACTGACCCAAAGAGGCTCCTCAGTAACAGACACACATCTGAGCTCCGACAATCTAGAAACAGACACGGAAAAGGTCAGCCATCTGCCCCTCTTGTTAAGCAGCCGCTGGATGCAGCAGTGACACAGACAGCGTGCACGTGTGTGTGTGTGTGTAATTACTGGTTTGGTGTGGTTGGGGCGCGTCATGTGCTAAATTAAGGAAAGCGCTGGAGTCCCAGGACGATGTGGAACAACAGAGCAGATTCTCAGTGTGACAGGAAATCAGTAAGTTCTGAAACGTGAAGGAAACATTCGCCGTAATTCTGTCACCCCCCCCTTTTCCTTCTTTTATCAGCGTCACCGCCCGCCCCCACCCACCGGCCCACATCTCTAGACCAACGTGGCACTCACTCCCCACCATCCTCGACTCCAGGGACTGCCGTGCCAGGCGGGTGCAGGGTGACAGATGGCATGCACCAACCTCGCCCCCCCACTACTCGCTCTCTCCTCTCCCCCCTACTGCACCAGCCCCCCTGCTCGGCTCCCCCTCCGGTGGCACAGCGGCGGACCAGATCAGTGCCATTCTGTCTCATTAGAGCCTGGCTAATTAGCGTAGCCTCTTCCAGGGGAGAATGAGCGAGTGTGTGAGAGAGACAGAGAGAGAAAGACTGGGAGGGAGGGGTGGCGTTGACGGCGATCTGTACTCTACTGGTCACCGAGGAGTCGCAGGGTTTGAGCCCCCTCGCAGTGCGGGGCTCCCAGGGTGCTTGTTTTACGACAGCAGGGGCTCTGATTCCACCCATTGCACATTTCCTCTCAGGAAGTGTCAGGGATGTTTAGACATAAAAGTCGTGTCAAAGGAATACCCCCAATCCGCTCCCCCACCCTGCAGCTAACCTCCCATCACTCAGCTGAACATTAGCTGCCAGGCTAGCCAGTCCCCTGCTAACAGGCGCGAAAACAAAGCATTGCAGCTTGCTATATAGTGCTGTAGCCTCACTGAGCCAGTTAATAACGTTGACATCAACTCCAGGCTACCCGAATCATAGCTTGCACCTCTGCAGGCTACGATGAAATGGGCTGTTTGGCTAAATGTGCTGCTTCTGGCAGTGTCATTGCTGGATTTAAACCAGCAGCACGCACTTGTTTTCTCCAAGTCTGACATCTCCTGAAGCAAAATGGAGATGGAGCATTCTTGGAGCATTTGATCAGTTAGAATCATTGCAGAAATTATCATGAATAATGATTCAGATTTTTTATCAAAGAGTAAACACAACATTTCTCCTAATAAATCAGAATAGCAGTTGGATTACTGGAAGAAGAAAAAAAAGGCCTGAATGCTCAGGCTTGAAGTGAGTAGCAACCATTAATCTGATAAAGTAATATGGCCTGGGTTAGATTCACTGCTCTATAGTTACTACTCTGAATATGTGGCAGTAAAAGAGTGATTGAAATGCAACATTGAATATGTGAGAGGGGGGGCAGTTAAGGTCTGGCAGAGGCCTGCTGTGGTTACGAGCCCTAAGAGAGGACAGAGTGGCTGCATTCCAGAAACCTCCCAAACACACTTGCACACCAGCAGACACACTGGAGTACACAAACACTGCTCCGCACATTAAATCCGCTTGCACATAAACCTGTATTTAATGCAAGCAAGGCACACATAGATTTCTATAAACAGTATAAGCACACACCTAAGCGTGCACTGATCAGTAAACTCCTGTTTGCTGCTTTCCCACCCAGGGGACCAGCACTGCCGGTGGCTTCTCTCAGGTTCCTGCCTCCCTTCTTACTCTCGTGGATTTTCAGATCTCATCCCCTCTTTAACAGCTCTATCATCCGTCTCTGTGAACAAATGTGCTATGTGCTCTGTAGCACACAGGCAGCATGCAGGACTAACATATCCTGGTCACCTGATCCTGTGCAAGTAAAAGCATGCTGGGAAACCCTTAAGAGGCAGAGTCTGAACTGCACACCGAGCTGACAGGACAGTGCCAGCTTCAGTGATGAGGCCTCTTTGTCACCCTCCCCCAATGATTATTTCCCTGGACCCCATATGGGCATCCTGCCAGTCTTGCCCATCCTCCATCCTCATTGCCAACCACATCCACACTGCTTTCCCAGGCTCAGTACCAGCACTCTGCTGGCAGGGTTCTCTACCCAGGGCTTGGTTGCTTTTTAAAAAAAAATTGTTTTGTTTTTTTTTTCTGCTGCAAGGCTGCAAACATCTCACGACCTAAGCTTTGGTGATGATGTTGAACATTGTAAATAAATACGATTAACCTTTCCTGTCAGATTTACATGAGCATTTGTAAAAAGAACAAAAACAAAAAAGCACAAATAACCACCAAATAATCAGGCAAACAAGAAAAAAAAAATCTTCCAATCACATGAAGTTATTTCAGCTCTTTAAGTATCCAAGCAGAGATGGAGGTAACCGAAGCAGCTTGATTAAACAGACAGACTCTGTGCTAATTACTTGCTCGTTTTTCCTGCTCACATATGGATTCCAGAAGAAATCACATATTTTTGTGCAGGAATAGAAGATGGATTCAGCCTTTTAAACATACTTTTGCTGTCTCTTTCTGTGACTAAATAAATTACATTTTATATCAAGAACCTTAAAGCCAGCAGAACCTAAAAGAAATAAAGAGTAGCCTATCTGAACAGAGGAAACCATAGTTGTCTTTGGCTGATATACCTTTAACTCATTTAATTACCGTTATCAGTGTTTTCTCTATCATAGAAAAAAAAGAGAAGAAAAGTTCTTATAAAAACTTTCCGAGTCCCAAACTGATTTATATCAAATTTACAATTATAAAGTAATTACTTCACATCGTGGAATCTGAAGCTATTAAATGTTTATTATTTGAAGCAAATAACGGATTATTTGGCAACAATGTTCAATCAGCTAAATTAAATATCTGAATCATTATGCCATCTCTACCATCATCTCTTACTTTTATGTATATAAAGGAACAAACAACATTTGCTTTCTTCACATTTATTGGACTCACGTGAATTTGGGGATAATAAAACTGAACCTACAAATCGATCAAACAGAAATGCAGGACTTTGGAAGATGCCTGAAGCAACTTTTGATGAAAACTCGACTTGGGTGCCTGACGTTTGGGGCTTGCCGTTGTGTTCGCGCAGGAACTGGTCTGAAGGCACTGGTAGCTGTGGCGATGCCGGCTGGGGAGGTAGGGGGGAGACCAGCTGCCCGGGAAGCGCCCATTACGAGATAGAGCCAGAGATAAGTGCTCTCACAGGCCCCTTTTCAGAGGCATAATTAGCACACTTCTTATCTGCTGCTCAATTCACATTCACACCCGCCTGCCATGAATGGAACGTGAAAGAGAGGCAGAAATTGGGGGAACGGCAGAGGTAGAGGGGCAAGACGGAGAGACTGGGAGGGAGGTGGAGAAGGCACAGTGGAAACCAGTTTCCCAGACAAACCGTCATTTGAGAAGAGAGAGAAATGAGCGGGTTAATACTTCGACTGCCTTGCACTCCCCCCTTTCCCTTTCTCCATCCTACCAAGGAGTCTTTGAACTCCTTAACAAAAACAGTGGTTTGTGCATCAAACTGCAATTTGGTAAAACAAAGCTATCTGAGGGTATAATCATCCTAATCAGCAAGAAAAAAATAAAGCCTTTGCAGATATTTCAAGATTATTCCGCCCTTGGTGATCTATCCCCCCCTCCCACCCCCATCTTCTTCATCAAGCACAATTGTGGAAATCTTTCCAACTCTGCTTGCGACAGACTCATAAAAACCTTTAATGGTAAGTCCTTGGTGGTACATTTTTAATTGCTTTTAATAAAGAGTTAAAGTGCTGGTATGTTTCCTCTGATTTTTTTGTTTCCAACACACAAGCTTGCATTGTGTGAGCTGTGTACAGTACTCTCAGTGAGAAGATGACAGAGGCCCCTCATCATCTTACTGTGTGCAGCTGATGTAAACAGGTTTGTTTGGTGTTGAAACAGTGTCGACCGCTAAACTCAAAACCCACAATAAAGAGGACAAGACATTATGTCGATAACTTATTGCACTAAATCATTAATGAATGTTTTTTTTACATTTTGAACAAAGTTCTCCTTCGTGTTTAACATATTTTCATATAACGCAGATGCAGAAATAAAGAGTTTTAATGTTTTCATTAGGCGTGTGTGTGACTGCGTGTTATGAGCGTCTATAAGGAGTTAACCAAATTCTGCAAAGGTTTAGGATAAGCTTATTTGGACACAAACAAATCTGAATCAAAACTAAAAGAGCTTTATTTTCCTGCTTTAAATTAAAAGGTGTTTATACATGTCTACCGGTGTACAATTATGTGTGCAGGTTTGGAACTTGAGGATGGATCAGACATATACTTTATAATGCAAAATGTCATGAAAAGATGAGTGCATTTAGCATATTATGCTTAAAGAAAACAAATAGATCGTAACTGAAATTTGCTTTTTGAAAACACAGATTTTCACAAAGATTCAACATTTTTATTCTTAATTTCTATGTTAAAGACAAAAGAAACTTATTATACGTTTATAAAAAAGGTTTTTGAAGGAGCTGTATAGCAGCTAACATGAAAGGCTTCTTTGCAAACTGTGCAAACTTTCCTCCCCTTAATTTTTACTTGAGTGAATATGTGTTGAGGTACCTGACTCTTGGAGGCGGCGACCTTTGCAAACAGGGCCTGGGAAACTTTGGCCCTCTTCATCTCCTGCTGAATCTCATCATAAATGGTGGAGTTGATGTTGAGGATGCAGCTTTCCGTCTTACCGTTCCATTCGCTCGGCAGAGGTGACTGTTTTACCTGTTAAATGAGAGAAAAGTTGAATGCTTCAGTTTAAACACAAACATCTAATCTTTTTAGCAGATATAAAAGCTCTTTTGTATTAGATTTTAATCATGTCCATTAACAGTGGGCCTCCATTTCACCTTAAGATTAGTTTATTTATCATATTATGTGTTAGTCATGATGTGCCGTTTCTGTCCTTGCCAGAAGATGTACATAATATAATACATTTCTAAATAGATTTGAAAAAAATAAATAATTCCATCAAAATATTAACTCTGCCACTGCAAGATAAACTTTCAACACAAAATAACTGCATGTTTAGAGGTTCTAAAGTGTGTATTGTCCATGAGTGCAATTATGTGTTTGGACTGGGAATGCAGGAGTTTGAGAGGTGAGTGGGTGAAGTTGTTTGCTCACAGGTGAAATGCCCACGGGTATTCTGGGATTCCAGTCCTCGGGTCTTACGCTGTTACAGTCTTCCCTCCGGGGCTGCAGTATCAGGAACACAACACAGCCATGTTTGTTCAGGCTCACACAGACAGAAATAAAAGACAAATCTGTCTACACCAGCATGTACACATACTAACACACACACTACCGTCTCACACACACCGGAGTGTAGATTACACTCACATGCAGAAAGAAGTGTTACTTTGCTCAAAAACACTTAGATGTGTTGTATGAAATGTTATTATTCTTATGTCAAGCTGGTGATTAAAAAGCAAATGCAAGTCAAGTGAAATCAAATCATTTTTAATCAGCGGCTTGTTGCATCTCGACAAAAATCCTTTGACAAGGTAACAAGCATCCTAATAAAAGCATTACCCAAGAACCATTAGCATATGAATCATTCCATACGAGGCTTTTTGAAAGCAGACATCCACAGGGTTGGGAGTGAGTGCAAGTGAATGGCATTCAAATAAACCATAATAACACCAACAGCAACCAACTCCTACCAGATAAAAGGACGTGATAAAAAATATATGAATTCAAGTATTTGTCTAGACACCTAATACGAGCTTTATGTGTTAAAAACAATCATTTAATCCTAAAAATTGTGGTGAAATTGGAATGTCTGACGAACCTCGGGTCTTTTATCTCATTTTATGACAACTTGAAGTGGGCTTGTCAGTCTGAGCAGGACGACACTGTGTCAAGCAAATTGTTAAGGCCGAGACGTGCACTAACTGGCTTTGGGGTGGGGTGGGGGGAGGGGAGGGGGGTGTTGCGCCGCCCCATCAGCACACATGAGAGAAACATACCTCTGCATCTGTTTTTATGAGGCCAATAAAAAGCCTCCTCTGTCTCTGGCTCAATTGCCACCCTGGCTGATTTATGTGTGCAAATTCACACCGCATTGCTCCATAGGAGAGGCTGGCAGATGGCCAGGTGTATGGAGTGTGGAGACGTGTGTGTTTGTGGTGGTGTGTGAGAATTACCTTGTGTAGGAGCAGGTTGAGATGATAAATGTCAGTGAGTTTAAGTCATAAGGGTGAAGTATATTAGGCCTCGAGCTATTGTACTGATGTGTCTACAGCATTGAGCGAAGGGGAATAGAAATCACAAATCAGGGGCTTTGAAATTTAAATGCTGTTGTAGTCGCTGTGTTTACTTTTCACCTTGCAGATCTATGAATTTGGCTTGTTTTGCACTTCCACAGATATGAAAACTTGTTGTAAATCTTTTGAATAGACCTAGTGAGACTCTAACTATTAGCAAATGATTTCTTACAACCTTGGGTTCTTGTGCAACAATAAAAACATTAACATTAGAAGATTCTTTCTTTTCTTCTCTTTTACCTCCTATAAATTGTGGTGCAAAGGTCCACTCTTTGGCTTAGTCTGCCTCCGATTATAAAGATGAGCTGTGAACTCCTTAAGCGGTGCTGCTAATGTTCAAGCATCGCTGCTTTAGAATACGAATCTCCTTTTAGCTTTGTATGGGTGGTAACAGCCATCCCGCTGAGCGCTCTGAGGAGGGAGGCTTGGTTTTAGAGATGGGTGGGCCTGAGCCTCTCTCTTACTTTTCTCCTTACTGTACCTGAATAAAAGCCAAACCTACACCAAGGACAGGACAGAGGAGGCCTTTGTTGGCCCCTCTCACCTCCCAGATGCAGCTGACTGCACTTCAAATGGGCTTAAGTGGTAGAAAGTTGCCACATACCTCTCAAATGAGGGACACTGATTTGCACAGAGGGTACAAAGTTGTGCTGTGGTATGCAGGGATTTTGAAAGAGGCACTGACTAAACGATGTTTGATCTTTCGCAGGGCTCGTCATCACTGAGTGAGCTTTATTTTTCCAAATGGGAGGGCTGTTAGTGCTGCCTAATGCATGGTAAAAGGTCAAAATTAGCACAAAAAATTATCCATCATTTGTGCGCCATTCTCACCTGTGTGGTGAGGGCGGGGATGAGGCAGAGCTCATTTACATGCTGGAAGAATGTAAAGTATGTTCTCTAGTGTGCACGTAGTGAATCAGCTCCTAGTTATTCCATGTGCTTCCAGACCCGTTGCAGCCTGATACAACAGAGGGGAATATGAGGTGTGTAACAAAACAATGTGTTAGGGTGGCGTTTGTATGCATACTTGCTGTTGTCACATGTAAAACAAGGCATTTTAATGAGCGTGTGAGGTGTCTGTTCAGTATAATTTATATGAAATAGAATTAATATTCTGAACATGAATACAACAGAGGGACAATTTTTTGTTCAGCCACTGCGTTTATGTCATTATTTTTGCCATACAGGTCTGGATTCAATCAGTTTTTCCTTTCCTGTTAAGTTTTGTCTTTGAACAGAAAGTTATTTCTAAGACTAAAGTGAAGTGGGCAATAGAGTAAATACTGACATTTACATTTGGTTATGTATTCTGTTTTAGATTTTCCTTCAGATTTCATGTCCTTGTGCTTCTTAGTCACCATCATGACTAACAAATGTTTTATTTCTTGATATGTTGGTTCTGAAAAATGATAAATTAGTGTCAGAATGTCTGGATGCTCACTCACTTGTTCAGAATGTGCACACACTCTTACATTCACTTCCCCTGTAAATGGATTCATTACCTGCTGCTAGTTTCCAAGAATTTGCAGAAACCATGTGACAAAGATACAGGAAATAGCCCATCAGGGGAGCCTCATGTTTCTGAACAGCTAACACTACTGAGAGAAGCAGCTTTACTAACTAATAAAGTTAATGATAAAACAAAATACTACAGTACTTGTTGGTCACAGCTCAAAACAGCCCCATGCACTACAGACTGTGTTTCTTTAGCATTATGGTATCAACAAAGATCATCTTTGATTGGTAATCTGACCTCATTCTTGCAAGATCTGGACTTTTTAGTTTCCTCTGATCATCTTGAACAATGTTCTTATAAAACAAAAAGACAATTTCTAGTTCCTCTTGCCATCATTGTTGACTTCTTTTAAAGAGCAATTAAAAGAATGTAAATATGATTACTTGAGGTGAAGTACATGTGTTATAGCCATGTAGTGCTGCAGAGGTCCTACAACGACTATCAGTCAGTTCTTCTCTTGAGAAAACCTTGACAGAGAAGCACAAAACCGGTTTAGCTCAATCCTTTAAGTAACTTCTTCCAAGAATTAACAGTGGAGCAGCAGTAGAGAAGTTGACTTTTTAAAATGATTTTATTTGTATTTTAAGCCACTTGTTTATTTTATAGTGACTTTATCTTATCCTTTTATTGGCTTCTATGGCACTTAGGTTTCTAATTTATTTCATTCATTTTGTGTACAGAGCTTTGGTAATGTTTGCCTGTGAAAAGCGCTAATGAATAAACTTTTCTTCCATCGTAAGAACAGCTCTGCTACAGAGAAAACAAGACCAGAGAGGAATGAGGTACCTGTACAGGCCGATTGGGGGGTGTGCTGATGAGCGGTGCGGAGCCCATCGCGGAGGCCGCCGTGAGGCTTCGCTCTCTCTCATCCTGGTAGATGCGATCACGCTCGGCCTCTGGCAGCTGTAGGAAGTTCTGCATGGCACGTAGGTTGACCAGCAGCGATTGGGACGCCGTCTTGGGGTCTTCCTCCTTACGTAGAATCTCAGACAGCAGGCCCTGCAAAGTGAAGCATAGGTATTAAAAAAGATGGTGAGGGGGGCGACGGAGCAGAGGGAAAACAGTAACAAGAAAAAAAGGAAAATAGTCACACTAGAGGAGTAAACGCAGCCTATTTAAGATGAATATTTTACTTGAAACATCTTTGTGACTGTTTGATTTTTACTTCATGCAGTGTTTCTGTAAAAGCAGGTGAAGTCCACCTGAAAGACACAGCATCTTAGTTTTCCTTCATTCACTGCCTTCCTTCAATCATTCTAGAAATGTATCCCATCAAAGAAAACATCATATTGTTCTCCTTCGATTCATCCTATTTTTGTTTTGAAGTGAAAACATATTGCTCTGCTCTGTTAGTTCATTTATGGATGATAAAACCGCTCCACTGAAACTTCTGTTTCATCTCCAAACTTGTAATTTCGCACATCTGACATGTTTTTAGGCTGCCTTCGATAAGTGTACAGCTATTTGCATGAAATGTCTTTTTCAGTGGGCAATCAGTGGATCCTCTGTTTACTTTTCAATAGCGCTCAATTCCATCATTATGAGACAGCGATGACTCCATTATCAGAGATGTGTGATTGGGCCTTTTCATCAGCTCTCGGCCACACACTGTGCAAAGCGTCGCTCTGCTTCTCTCACCATCAATACGTGTGATTTGGTAATAAAACAAGGTGAAGTGGAAGACATACTTGTGCTTTTTTCTGTTTACTTATGTTCATGCATGTAAGTCCTCTTGGATTAATGATCAGTTTTTGTTAACTACAACATATGTCAAGGCAAGGGTGAACAAATATACTACGTTTAGACTAGAGGACTTAATTTATACAAGTTTTCAGGAGACATATGAATAAACTATCAGTCTACATTCTTCAGCATGTGCATGCTTATCATTCTCTGGCATCAAGCCCGACTGTCTATCTCTGGTCAATTTCCACATTGAAAATAAAATAAAAGTGACCACATCTCTTTGCTTGTGCCTCTACTGATCTACCTCCTGTATCCTGCAGCCCCCCTCTGTGTCACTATCTAACACACCTCCCCCTCATTTTATTAACTCAGGCTGGTGGGAAAAAAAACTAATCTAATAAATAATCCTCTAAAGGCACATTCTCCAACAGCACATCGGACTAATTCCTCATATCTGCCACAGATAAGAGACTGTGTGGGAGCTTCCCAATCACAAAAACACCACTGTCTGACTTTACCATGTGATACACAAACATCTGTTACTTTTCTTTTTGTTTGTTTGTTTGTTTGATACATTCAACCTTAAATGCACATAGAATAAAAACTATGCTTTTGATTCGTTGACATCCTAATACAATTCAACTTATTTATGCGGCATCATTTCACCTTTAGATTGAGATAGTTTGATTGTATGAGCTACTAAATCAGAGTTTCCTGTAGCAAAAAGCTGCTGAAGCAGAACAGAACTTAAAGAATGTACAAATGTCTAAAGTACCTAAATGAGTCAATAACCTTTTGAAGATACACAATATCAGAAATACTTTCATTGAATTTAACAGGACACTGGGGATCGCGGCCCATCTCTGCCTGAGTATCAATAGCACTGTGTGGCGCAGCGGGTTAGGCGCCCACCCATGTGCAGAGGCTATAGATCCTCGCTTGCAGCCGGTCCAGGTTAGATTCCCGGCCTGCATGTCATTCCCTGCTTTCTCTGACCCCTTTCCTGTCAACCAACTTTCATATAAAGGCCACTAGAGCCCAAAAAATCCTTTAAAAAAAAAAAGAAAGGTGGGTCATGGCGATTGTCGATCAGATCGGCATGCATGAAATCACATTAGGGGTGGGAGATATAGCCAAAAAATTATATCACGATAATTCTTCTACAATATCACGATAATGATATCACAGACGATATTGAGGTCTTTGGCTGAACAAGAAGGTAAAAATCTATTTGCCCGACTTTCCGTGTGGTGTAAAAAGCTGTTAGGGACAGCTGCGCAAGGCCCAGTGTAGTGTTGAAATAAGTATCCCTGCCATGAAACCATATAACACACCCTTTGGCAGGGATGCTTATTTCAACTCCGGCGAGTGCTTTGGGACACGAGAGGGGTTTACAGCTGCGCAGCTTTATGTGCTTTCATGTGTCAGTCTCCATTAGTCTCCAATAACACCTGAAAAAGTTGCTGTATTTAGCCCTGATCAATTTTCTTTTCTTTTTTTTAAAAAAAGGAGTCCGTAGAAGGGTTTGTGTACTCGTTAAATATAGCAACAGAGTCGCTAAGTTAGCAACGGCGGCAGATCTACTTCCGGTATTTGCCCACATTCAACTTCAGAAACAGCAGAAGGGAGTACTATGGCAAAATTATTTATTTATTTATTTTTATTGATATTACTGTTTGTTTATCGTTTGAAGTTGAAATCAACATTGTATACGTTGCACAGCAGCACTCAGCTATGTCCACCTGGATCCCGTCTTGTTCAGACTGGATGGGTAGAGTCACGTGACTATGCACGCTGTAAAACCGTCTTAAAGGGGAATGAACATATCCCACCAACCAGCACACAGTCAGAACAGGCACAACAGACTTTTATTTTCTTTTTATTAAAAAAATGAATTTACTGTCTCAAACAAAATTATGTCGGTCATCGTAGTAAATCTCGGTAACGGTAAATTTCCGGTTTGTCGCCCAGCCCTAAATCACATATTCCAAATTTCAGGTTGAACTAATCCTTATTGTGTATGCATGTAAAGATAGCTATATGTCAGTGTAACACAATCCTACACTATACATTATGGTTTGTCTTGCACTGTTCATTTTACTTAATAAAGTTTAATTAAGTTAGATTTTTTTTAACCTTATTGGAATTAAAGTTTTTATCTAAAAGAAAAAAGGGGAACGTGGTTATCGGAAACAAACAGACAAACCAAAATAGAACCGATCGGTATGCTTTACAATTGCACTGCTTGACATTTTAAAAGAACTTGTAATTATTAAGTGGGAGAAACTGAAATCGGTCAGACAGCCATAAATATGTGCACATAGTGGTGTTAGTTTACACAGGAAATGAACGTCTCTTCCGCTACTGCTTTTTCTGCAAAGTCTGGCAGTTCTGTGCATGTCAAAATGATTTATTCCACTCAAATATGTGATGCATGTAAACTCACGTAATGATTGGAATAACAGGACAGGTCTGATCAGAACTGTAACATGGCTATCGTTGTAAAAGTTTTGTTTGAATCTAAACAAAAGTAAAGTTCATACACATAATGGCTTCAGTGATGAAACATTCAAAATACTGTAAATATATAATAAATCAAACATATATAAGAATTTTCCACTACCNTTTTGTGTGTGTGCATGTGTGTTAGGCCTTTTGAGTATAAAGGGAATCTACACATTTTAGCAAAAAGAATGGATGCCACGACAAAACCTGGGATCTTTCAAATGGCAGACTGCCAACTCTACTCATGTACAGTAGAGATGTTATCTGTAGTGAATGATAATTATGAATGAGATATAGGCTGCGGTTTCAAACAGTAAGCCTTTCTTACAACTCTTAGCAAACGAGGTACCGTGAAATTGTTTTGCTTATTCCTTAAATTGATATATTTCTTTTCTAAGTAGGACGCTGGTGGGAAACTTTCATGGTGAAGGGCAAATTTTTTTGAGGTTTGATGTCATAAGTGGGACTGGTATTGATTTTGTGATGTCTATGTGCGGAGCTTTTATTCATTATGTACCTTCACTGGTGCCATGTGATGTCACGACCAAAGATAACCAGCTTTCCAGGAAGCAGTTGTTTTGCAGAAACTTTCCTGGGCTTTTTACATCTACCATTTGTGCATGTTTACATTAAATTACATCAAACTGAAAATGAAAGAGAAATGTTTTTCTTGGATTAAAATCCTGATTGCTTCAAATATACACAACTAAATAATTTTGACATAGAAATGTGAATGATAATGGAGTCCGTAAAAAAGGTCAATTCAATTGATCTGCATTATTATCTAATTTGATTCAGTCTGGGATGTCTCGATGTCAGTCTGCAGCCAAGAGGGAGATTTCCCAAGAGATAATAACTTTCTTTTCTTTTTTTAATCGTTATTGCTTCAAACAAAGACCAAATCCAAGTTTTTCCCTTTTGCCTTACTACCTTATTTTACTGGGGTAAGGTATCCTACTTGTTTTAGTCATTAAGCTAAATAAATGGATCCCAACTGAAGGGGCTAGATGGCCACTATCTTTTTAAAGCTAAAAAGAAAAAAGAAATGGACGCCTTATCAATGCCAGGCAAAGGGTTAGGGACATGGAATGAAATCTCTGGGTTTCCGTCCTCACCTGGGTTCTGTTGAAGGCCACTCTGGCAAAGACGGCCTGTGAGATGCCGGCCCGCTTCAGCTCGTCCCTCACCCACTGGTAAATTTCAGAGGAAACCTCCGTATTGGATGACACCTGCGACTCCATGGGCTTGGTGTGGGAGTTGCGGTTGACAGGTGGGTGGTTGAGGTACTGCTGTGACAAGGACTGCTGCGCCAGCAGCCGGTTCACTGCATACTGCTGGTTGAGGATCTGTGCCATCACAAGCTGCTGATTGACCAGCTGGGGGCTGATGGGTGTGGACACTAAGCCTGGGTGATGCAAACCGGGAAGCTGGGGCTGCCGGCCACCGGTCTGGCCACCGTGCGGTGGTGGAGCATGAGGAAGAGGTGGCACCGGTGAGGAAGGAGTCTGCTCTGCTGTGCTGCCGGGGATAGGCTGCTGCTGGGAGAAACCCAGGTGATTGTGGTTATGGTTGTGGTTGTGGTTGGAGCCAGGGGGAGACAGATCAGACAGGCCATCCATCTCCGCTTCAAAAAAAGAGAGGCGCATGAATGAATATGGTCTCTTTTTTAAATCAATCACTTATTGCTTTAAACACCACAAAGAAACATATAGAAATATGGTAGTTTCTAAAGGAGAGAAATGAGTAGAGAACGTTGGGAAATTCAGATTTCATTCAACCCATCGGTTTGATGGGACCATAACCATAGTCTCTAATCAGAAGAAATTAAACAGACCTGGTCTGTTTTGGATCAGATTTTTGCCTCGGGTGGATCTTTGCCTGTCAGTAAACATTCCTGTTTACTCTCTATGGGGAAGGGAATACATTTTTGCAACCAGTGAGGCTTCCAAACCAAATCAAGAAAACCAAATTATTATCAAAAAGTTCCTGGATTTTGGTGTCTTTCCCATAACCAGTGCCCTTCAAAGCCCTCATCCTCCCCGACTGGATATGACACAGCTAATCAGCCAGCGAATGGTCGAAAAAAAAGAAAAACTAAAAAGATGGAAACGCAGATAAAAGAGCTTCATTGTGTTTGACCTGTGTCTTCCACAACCCATGCCTTCAAAATTAAGTTCAGAATGTCTGTGGCCTCATGTGGAAAAAAAAAAACATCTTGTACAGACAGTGGAGTGTGTGTGTATGTGTGTGTGTAGGTGCAGGATTAATGTGCGTGTGTGTATCCACAAAGGCAGAAGCAATACTGCTAAATCTGATTCTCTCTTTGCATCCTTAATTCTAAAATAAGGAACACACGCTAGCCAATATGACATTTTTAGGGGAGGATGGTTTAAATATAAATGTGAAGAAGTGGACGAAAACAGAAGGAGTACACATCAGAGGATATAGAAACTACCTTGTTTGAATCTGTAACTGATTTGGCTTGAACACCCTGAAAACTAAAAGAAAAGAATAAAATAAAAAGTAAAAAAAAATTCATGTGCAATCATTTAATGGCATTTTTTGGAGATGTTTGTGGTATCTCTTGCTTTGGGAATCCTTAAGTCCTATAATGGCTGCTGGGGAATATTTTAAGACAGGTTTAAATTATGAGCTTAGAGGATGAAAACAATTATTTAAGATTCAAAGTACTACCCACAATGAAGTGAATAAGCAGTTGGAACAGCTGAATGTTTTCAGGTTGCTTCTTCTCTTTAAGGAAATCACTTATGCTGAGGTTTGTTTTTTTGCATATACTGTGCCGAATGAGTGAGGGGGCAGCGTTTAAGAATTCATACGAACGGCAACATTAACACCTCAGAAGTGGGCTGCGGCCTCCACATCTTGCATGAGAAAAAAAGACGGAGGAATGGGGGTCTTCAACAAGATGAATTTTACATTTAGATGAAAGATTAAGAGGATGGATGTTTTCCAAAAATATCCACAATAATCATGCATATGAGTTGCCTTTTTTAGTTTTTTTTTGTAACTGTCAGCAAACAACACACCCGGCCAAGATGGGTGCATTGAGTGTTTGTCAAAAACAAATGATGTGGACTGGAGGGACGAGGACAACAAAACAAAAAAGGAAAAAGTAAAAAAAAAAGAAAATCTTGGTAATAATCACATCTCTGCTCATAATCCCTGGCATTCCCTGGCTCTGATGGTATGGCGTGCCTATTCACTCATATGCGAATGTGTGTGTGTGTCTGCATATGCTTGCTCGCACAGACTGCTGGGGGGCATACTCACAACACACAAACACAGAGGCACATGGAGGCATTTCCATGCAAATTGAAAAGAGAAGGGGTGACAGAAGAGCATGGCAGGCCCTGGGAGAAAAAGCCTGCCACAGAAGCGGGAGTCCTCGTGTGGAATCCTGCCACAAAAGAGCTCCGGATTAAACACACAATGGGAATGGGATGTGGGTTGCAGGAGGGAGAGACCGAGTGTGTGTGTTTCTGAATGCGAGAGAGAGAGGGAATGAGAACAAGACATTGACCCAACTCTCGCTCCTGTGTTCGCCCCCCATGCATAAGTCAAAAGAAGCCTCGCCACACCCGCTGGCTGCCGGTAACACCACTTCAGCTGAGTAAGTTGGCAGTACCTGTGATCAGGTACTTACTCCCTGTGACTTCAGGCTCCAGCTGCTTGTTAAATGCAGTGTGGTGACGTAAACGCAGAGAATCATAAGATGCTACTGCCAAAGCATAAAGGGATGGCCATGATACTTCGTCCAGCCTTCGTATTTGGTACATCTCCATCTCCTGTGTTTTCCTTTCCATTTGTGGCCACGCAGAGCAGACAGCAGCTCGTTGTGAATACAGAGGTTGGGGGTGTTGCCACGAGCCTGTGGTGGGCACCTGAAGCTTCTATGCCAAGGTTTTTGTATGTGAGGTTTGGCCAACATGGCATGTGGGTACTAGAGTTTGTGTGAATGTGAGTAAGCACATCTTGAGACGTTATCACTGATTCTGTGTACAAATGCATATGTGGTTAGGTGCTTATCGGGACTTGATGTGCCAGAGATGATGATACAGAAACATCAAGGGGAAAAGTTAAGCATTTCATGCATCTTTAAAGTCAAGATTACACAGAATTAAGATTATTATTCTAGTTGAATTGTGGCTTCATGTCCACATCAAAGCAGAGAAAAGACTTCCAGATCTGCATGAAAGACCTTATTTACCTCTCCTTTCTTGTCTATAACACCATGTATCACATTTTCCTTTCAGATGGATAGTTTAGCCCAAGACAAAGAATAAGAAGCTGTCTGCAGAAACACTTGTAATCAATCAGAGCAAAGAGGGGATTTCGCCTTAAAGAGACAGCATGTTAAACAGAGCCCTTTAGACAGAAAGAGGCATAATCAGAGGAACTTTCTTATGTAGTGTCGTCGTCGTCGTAACCGGTTTGTTTCTATATCTATGGTTTCAGATGACAACAAAGCTGCTCTGATGGCACAGAGGGATCGTACAGCATCTAATAATAACTAAACACTGGTGAAATGAAGGCATTTTGTGGCAGATAATGTCTTATTAGAGGCTGAAATGCTTGCCCCGACCACTTCCATTGAATGGATATGTACGCCAGCGCGATGGATAACTAACACGGATGGATAAGTAACTCCAAAATTGTCCGGGTGAGTTTATGAAGGTATTTTATGCTATAAATAAGGTCCAGGCAAAAAAAAGAGGTACTTTTCCTTTAACTATCAGGCTTTCAGCTTATATATGAAAAATTAAACATGGCCTCTGTTACGGTGACAGTTACTGTGAGTCTGGAGAAAATCTATTTCTCAAATCAACCCAAAGTCGTCTGTATTCGTGTGTTTGTGTGTGTGCCCATGTTGTAACATACCTAGTGTATTGGCACGTGGGCTCTCGCGGAGGACACACGTCCCCAGGTAGCCCTCCAGCTGGGAGGGTTGGCGCATGCCTGCACAGTCGGATAGCAGGGCACGCACATGCGCACACGCACAAACACATTCACGCACAGACACACAGCACACAATGTAGAGTCGGGAGGAAAGAAACACAGGGGTTAAGGCTTTGTACAGATTGGCTCTCCCACTCCAGCTACGCAAGAATAAAACATCAGCATCACTAAAACGCCAGACTGGCAGCTGCAAATGTTTCCACTTTTGAAGAACATAAAGCCAGATAGAAAACAACCGTGACAGAAAATGTGTAGGAGTATGCAAGAGAATACACAAGTGCAGCAGGTCTGAAGTAACTAATGTTGTCACTTTAACAGAAGAAAAAAAGGATCAGATGAGATATGATCACAACGTACTATTTGCATGGAGGCTGTGAAAACATTTTGATACAGTATCTCCTCTATCATCACTGCGAGCGGTAGCACACTGGCAAAGAAAAAAGATTAAGTTCAACAGACTGCTAAAACTAATATCTCAACACTGCGCTGCCTTGTGAGCCTCTAAACACGGAGCCGTTCTGCTTAATCAAAAGACCGAAAAATATATCGGAATTCTATCTCCAGCCTGGGTGCTACTGGTATTATACAGTGTAACCCCATTTCCTGGCAGGTCGAAGGAGATATTTTTGAGATGATATAAAGCAATGCATTGGTAGAGGGTAGATAAGGAAATTTAATTGAATTTCAGAAGAGGCTATGGCCAGTTAAAGTCATCACTGCCTTTGGTTGAGGGAAAAACTAAAGAGTTAAACCCACACACATGCACATAAAAATAAAAAATAAAGTCAGAGGCTTCGGTTTGGCTCTGGCAGTACTGTTAGTTAAGGCAATAATGGATGATTCAAAGATAACACTGGGTTCAACTGCACAGAGTAATCTGGAATTATTAGATAATGAGATAAAAATGTATTTGTGCTGCATGCAACAGCAGGAAGACAAAGAGTCGGCTGGTGAGGGCACATATTGTAATGATGACTAGTGTGAGTGTGTAAATGTGTATGTGTGTGCAAAGGGACAAAAAGTGTGAGCGCCATACTTTGCGCCCCTCCGTTTTGCTTACCCATCATATCTTTTGTCTTCTTGAAATGTTTATACCAGCGCCCAAATTCCTGACACTTCGCCGCCGACACATTTGCATAGTAAGTGCTGTTCACAATGGAGGAAATCATACTCTGAAAGAGAGAGATTGATTGAGGAGAGAGAGGGAGAGACTTTAGATTCTCATTGTGGGACAAGCAAACATAATATTAACGCTAGTGAAACATGCAGCTTGTCAAAACAAATAATAAAATATAGGGATATGGTAAAGCCCAGAATCCAAAAAAACCCAAAATAAATAAGAAGGCATGCAGAATTTTAGGATTTTCTAAATAAAGAAATGACATCAAACAAGATTTTATCTCTTCTTTTTATCAAATGCCATTGAGTTTGTGTGGTTTTCTTTCAGAGTGGGTAAAGAGTTAACTATAACTTTTCCTTTATACAGTAAGAAGCATCTTTTCACATCAAATAGCAAGAGGCAAGAAGGATATTTACCTTCAAAAGGAAAGAGGATAGCAGTTGTGGAGTTGGGCAATTTTTTTTATTTTTCAGCTTTTTATTCATACAATCTGTTAAAGACAGCAACTTCAAGCAGATTGGGGGCCTCAACAAGCATGTCGTTCCGACGCACGTGCTCCCAAGTCTCCCTATACAGTCGGCTCTCTGCCCTCTCAACATTTACTTCAACCGTTTTCCCTCACCTGAGAAAAAATACAAAGCGTTGTTTTGCTCCCCCCCCCCATCCAGTTTCATTAAAATGAATGTTTTAACACCTTGCCAGCCTCCGGGTGAATATCGAGGTTGGTGCAGGAGAAATTGTTTTTGATTGTTATAAATATTCAAAAGAACCAAACCATCTGTTTTCAAATTATAGGTATGCCATCTTTATCATTTTCTATAATATATGCGCTTGGAGGATGGAGGGGGGGAACCTTCTGGCAGAGTAGCATGGCAGCGAGAGCACAAATAAAAGTGCTTTGGGATGATTCTGGTTCTCCGGCTCCAGATTCTCTGCACAAAAGGAGGGTAAAGGGTGACAGCTGTGCCATCAGAAAGGCCGGTCAAACTCTGAACTCATGACCTCTTTATTAAAGCCGTACACACATCGAGCAGGGCCACGGTTGCCGAGTCAGACAGCACACGATAAAAACTTTTAAAAGAAGCACATATATGGCAGAAACAAGATGAAAACCCTGCCTGACGACTGCTAATAGCTGGGATAGGCTCCAGCTCCCCCGTGACCCTGCATTGGATAAGCGGTATAGATAATGGATGGATGGATAAAGATGAAAAAAGTTCTCTTCATCAAAAAATTTAAACTTATAGACCACATCTTGCACGAATTACTAAAAAACATTTAACACAAGGAAAGAGCTCATCCAAACCCACCACAGCCAGTAATCAAACATCTTAATATCTGCATACCTGCTAACACCAGGTGGAGTCAAAAGTACTTGCCTTTTGTCACACATTCAGCTGCTTCTGTTTTTTTTTCAGGAAAAAAATAAAAAAATATGGACAGCTGAGGAGAGTCACATTGGTGACTGCAGCTGGGTGTGAATCTGTGCCAACCAAGCTGCGGTGCATCATCCCGTCATGATGAGAAACAGGGGGGGGGTGAAGAGGTCTGCAGTTGGACTTGCACAGTATAACAAAGCAGTCTTTTATAGATATATTGAAAAGCCTTCATTCAATAAAAACCCTGATGGAGTTCAGGTTAGGGTTAGGAAGTCAGAATTAGCCTTTTAATGGGAGAATGCATGAAGCTGTTCCTTCTCTTGGATTTACGCAATATTGTTATTATGGAGTATTAACTGCTAGTTCACCCTTGTATGCTCTTAAAATGGCCGTTCCTCTCTAACTTATGATGTGTAAAAGTCAGAGCAAATCCAGAATGACTGGAATTCTTCTTGATCTTTTACCTCGCGAAAAAAGTGAATATTTGAGATGATAATTTGTAGGTTTGGCAGCAAAATGCCACATTCCATTTTAACCCGAATCTAGTAGCCAAATTCCAACCCAAAGATCCATCTGAAAATCATATATTTAAAGTGAAAAGACTTCTCCTTTAAGTTTGGGGGTGGGTGGGATAATGAACTCCTCTCCTCCAGCCTGCCATGTTTTATTTACAGTATATCTGGGCTAAGGCGGCTCCAGGCAACAAACAAGAGGCCTGCAGATCTCTCACACACCCTCTTCCTCCGCCATCTTTGACACAGATGTTCTAATAAACGCTCCTCATTAATCAGCCCTCTCCCTCAATACATCACTCTACCTCTCACAGGGGGCCTTGCCTGTTTGTGTGAGGGAAACAATACACACACACACACACACACACACCTATTCTCCCCTCTCCCCGCTGCTCTGTCACACACACATGCATACGCACTAAGTGAAATCAAGCAGATAACCAGAGCCTCTGCTTCCACTGTGGTGCCAGCAGGAGGGCTGTGCTTGGGTTTGTCAACAGGTAGTAAGACGACGAGTGTGTGTGCAAATCCCAGTTTGTGAGTGTGTGTGCATGGACCCTTTAAGTGATAGCCATCTGCAGCACAGAGAGCTTATCAGCAAGACCAGGAAGTGGCACTGGGCTACTATCGGTCCCCAACATCTACTCCACTCCCCAACATGGGAGACAGGAAGAGAAGAGTGTGTGTTTCTGTGTGTGTGAGTGCAAGCAGTGCAGCGAGCAGGTACTGTAGGCACCCAGCTGCCTGTATTAGACTGGAACACACATACAGAGACAAACACACACCAAGTCCAACCCCTGTAGACAAACACACACACACACATTCCAACTTAGCCTGATGTCTTGAATCAGCTGGGGGAAAAGCGGATCCTATTTGTGAAACTGTGCCTTGTCTCTCGCCAACATCTAGCAGAGCTCAATTATGGCACATATCCACCTCAACTGGGATGACCCCCCCTCTGCCCCAAACCATTCATCCTAACACACACCTATGTGCACACACACACACACGCACTGGCAACCAGGTTGCGCCTGTGGCAGCCGAGGTGGTGAAGGTCTGCAAAGATGGCATTTTGATGACTATTTGCTGCTACACGATGCAGCAGCTGGTGCATCGGGGGGCCGCTGAGTGAGCAGGAGCAGGGGGTGGGTAGGAAGAGGTGGTGGTGGCAATGGGTAAAGGTGGAGGGGGGTCTCGTTTGTTGCCATAGTTTCTGGGAACATTGGCTAGGGGGTTGCAAAGCTTGGTAGCAACCTCTGTGGCAAAAAAATAAAATAAATAAATAAACAAAAGCTTGATTGGTGGATTGAGGCGGAGTCAGGAAAAGTTTAATTTTGCTGACGCTTTTGTGTGTTATAAACTGCAAATTCTTAAGAGTGCTTCTTGTGTGTGCGGGCCGGAGACAGTTCCTTCTGCAGGCTGATAATGGCCATGAGTGAATGCGTTCTATCCTAGTGCCATTTGTAGGGCAAACACACACAAAGCATGACTCCCCGCTACAAAAGAAAGAAACTAAATGTTTGACATGGCATCGGACAAAAGAAGCATTTCACAAACTAGCTCCCCCACCGTATCCCTTTCTCTGTTCTCCTCCTTATTCGTCTCCTTAGAGCGCTGTTCAGAGGTGGCCGAATTCTCTTTCACTTCCTCAGTGGCTGCAAATCATCTATTAACCTCTCTTTTCGGTCTGGGATTACACAGCAGAATATCAAGGAAACACTAATCCTAAAAAAAAAAGGTGCCAATCTTCCTCTCCCTCCTGTTACGCCCCTCTCTCCTCCCACTGGCTTCACTTTTGGGGGAAAATCAGAGGGAGGGCCAGAAGGCGGGGGGTCAGTTTATCTTAGCAACATGTTGACAAGCAGGCTGAGCTGAGTTTATTTGGAGCGAACCGCTGCTCTGTGAGTGTAGCAATCCACAGAGCAGCAGATGTCAAACACCATCATGGCAGCCATCTTTCAATACGGCTGATACCGATACGAAGAGATCACCAGATTATGCAACAACACAGAAAATCGGCCATGCTATGTTTAAATTCAGAAGTTGGATTGTTACAAAAACCAGCGATGGCCGACAAATTTAATATTAATGTACAGACGAGAAAGAGACATTAAGTCAGATCTGGGTATTTTCAGAACCACCTTTCATTCTGCGAGAAGGAAAAAAAAAATCTCTCAATTTCATTTGAGACTAGTGTGTATGTCAGTATCGCAAATATGTGTCTGAGACAGACTGAGTCTGCTTTGTGTGTTAAATCCTCTGAGCTAGTGTGTGCTCTCCACTGAGCCGTCTTCACATATGGACCGTAAACAGGGTGATTACCAGACCGGGCTGGGCTCCGCCTGAACGCCACCCAGGGACTCTTTACATCATCAGTGCACTGCTCATGCCCAGCTAAACACACACACACACACTGAGAGCAGCCACTTGCTTGTCCAAGTACACACACAGCACAAACGAGGGTCTCCAGGTGACCATACGGTGGCCTGGGAGGAGAGCTGGCTTCAAACTGAAGGCACTTATGGACATACTTGAATGTATACACACACACATAAAACACAACTAGCATTTTCACACATACATTTCTGCACATTGACATTTCACCAGTACACACATATCTTGTTGAACTGTAACTCTCTCACACACACACACACATACACACCCACATTATTGGGCACTGAGAGAGATATACTGCCTTTTCATTCCATTCACTCCAGAGCTGCCTCTATGATATACAGACTACGCTGCCTGTTAATACAATATCTGCGCTAGTGCTTTCTATTGAACCTCCCAGCCGACAAAACAACACAGAATATAACACCTAACATGTGAATGTGCAATTCTCCAGCCCGATGCAGTGAAATGTTGAGAATGTACCAAAAGAGAGAAAGAGCAAAAACAATCCGGATCGTTCTGGGTTCGGTCCAATGTTTATCTAACAATAACCATATGTTCAAGAACACCTCTGCTTTTTGGCTGCCATCACATACACGTCTATGTGTGTGTTGTGGGCGACGAAACAAAACAAAACAAAAAACAAAAAAAATCTTGCGGCAAACAAATGACAATAGCCATTGATTTGGATTTTCTATGCCGATTCTCTTTCCCACTTAATCAAACTCTGGGCATTTGATAAGTGAAGGATAAAAGACGGAGGAGATGGAGATAGGGGGTGTTTGTATTGGTGTGTGGTTATGGTAGCAGGGGGAAAGGGTTGAGCTTTTATCTGTTTTCTTAATTTTTTTTTCCTTTCTTTTAAATAGACAGTTTGGGCTTCAGCACCTGTGATAAAGGACATTCTTTAGCCAGAGAGCTCTGATTCATGTCTTTGAGTAACTCCTTGAGGGCGTTTCTTACTGTAGAGTGGCTCCATTGCTCAGGCGGCAGGTCCTCCAGCTTAGGACAACTGTGAAGAGAGAGGAGACACACAGGGATGGAGAAGGAAAGATGGAAACAGATGTCATGAGAAACAACATATACATTTTCTATTTATGTTTTTTAAAGCACACTTTGAAGTAGAAACTACATAAGTAAAAATAACCTATATTCAGCAGTTTCATGCTTACTTGGAGAGGCGTCTGTCATTTTAGAAAGAGCGAATGTGCAAGAAGATCAGGATGCCAAACAACTTTTGTGGATAAGTTCTGATGTTAACATTTATTTCATGTGTGAACATGTTTGATTTGCTGCTTCTATTTTTAAAGACCAAACAAATTAGAGAAAAGTTACAAGATGCCCAATCAAAAATAAGTATTATGATGATTTTGTTCCATTTTCTTTGGTAAATATCACAGCAGTTAGCTTCTTTATCTCTATAACATCCATTGTGCTTGCTAGAGTCAAGTGAAAGCTGGCATACTTCATCAACTTGTGATAACTATACAGCCTACAGGATCATCCAACTGTGATGCCTCTTAAACTGGCTGGAACTGGTGGAAACCTGGTTGGAAACTGGCTGAGAGAAGTAAACCAAAGTCTCCAGACCAATTATAGTTGAAACAAATCAACCTTGACCTACAGTTTTGATAAAGGACTGAATGACCAAAACACACAGATCCCAAACTCAATATAGAACAATGTTATTTATTCATCTTGACCATATGTTTTGCACATTTTATTTTCACTATACAGCATAAAGTTTAGTAACCAATTGGTGCATTCCCAGCAAACTTTTGGGCCAAGAGTCCCCTGTTTTGCTGTAGTTAAATTACAAAATGTTATCCTGCAAGCCATTTAAGTGCCTTCATGTATGCAACCACTGTTCATTTAAAAAAGACTTGGATTACATATAAAAGTTAAATAGTTTCTGGAAATAAAATTCTGTCCCTTGCCAAGAGACTTTTTATAATAATATGTAACTATTAACTAAATATAGCATAACAGGCCATTCCTTCGAGTAACTGTGGATTATACCACATAATAAATCAATTTTACCATGAATTACTTGGTCACCTGCTTTTAATCTGTTTCTAACCAGAACCCACCACTCAGAACCCCAAAGATGTTTATAAAAAGTGAAGGAGAACCTAGATGAGATTGTTGATCATTAATAATTGATAATCAGTATTAGATTTTGTCGAATTTTTTGTTGATTGACTGATCGTTCCTCCATTAACCGAGCATGGAGCTACAAAACAGGCGATTTGGGAGCAAATTATTTTCCCATGCAAAACATTAGTCAAACCCTGTTTGAACTACATTTATTGATGAATTGAACTAACATCAGACAGGCAAGAGCAGCACAGACAGAGGGGAGAAACCAGAGAGAAAGAGAGCTGCATGCACACGGGTCCCTGCTCGTTTTTCCTGCTGCAAGCGTCCCTCCAAGACAGACAGATTTCATTTGGCGCATCAAGCAGATGCATCTGGAGATTGCTCTGTCTCTCTCTTTCTCTGCCTCCCTCTCCTCTCTTTCATATTCTCCCTCTCTCCCTCTTTCTCTCTCTCCTGATTGTTCTGATTAGTTAATTACTTTATACAACACATCTGCTGGATTGATGCATGAATTATACATCAGCTGCATGTGGCGACTATTATTTCGTGTTACTTCTACCTTTCTGGCTTGTTGTGCTCGGCAAAACAATTTAAGGTCTTACTCGGTAGATTTCTGTAGCATTCGGAGTTGGTACGGTGGGGGCAAATTCAATACAGTACAATACTGACCATATGCAGCAAAAATCACTATATATTTCAAAGAGACCGGCTTTGCCTTTAACTGGTGTAGGAATCGTGTGCTGCAGGCATCCAGTTCCACCTGGAAGCCACTGACTTCTGGGTTTTGAAAATAAGAAACATATTTAGACGGTTGGTGAAAGCGGAAATTAGTGAACCTGACTCCACTGATTGCACCAATTCTGGATTAACACTCTAAATCTGCAAGACACATGTTTGCTGTTTTATATGACGCTTATCACTGAATTATTTTTGGTTAAACCTTGCTTTACATTAGACAAAGGAGAGGGGTGACGAGTGTGTGAGTGTACGAAACGATGGTTGAGCGTCTGACCATAAACCCATCCTTTGATGTGGTGGAAATATTACGAGCAGGGAGAAAACAGGAGGATGGAAGAGACAAGGATGCGTGCAATGGTCCAGGCCAACATCTGCTAGTAAGAAAACACACACACTCATACATGCACACTCTTTATCACGCCAACAATGGATTTTCCAGAACACCTTAAACTGCTCCAGCAGCTAGAAAGCCTCTGGGGAAAAAGAAGAGTGAATGAGAGGAGTGAGAGACGGGAAGAGTAAGAGACAGAGAGAGAGAGAGAGAGAGAGAGAAAGAGAAAGAGAGAGACATAGAGAGCGAAAGAGTGGAGAAAGACAGCTATCCGTGCATTCAGAGGCTGGCAAGCTGGAAATAAACACAACCTTCTGTGTTCTGGCTGGTGGACGTGTTCACATCAGTTGGTGCATGTGTGAGTGCTTGACTGCTGAAGGTGGGAGGTGGTGGGGGAGACAGAAGGAGAGGGGAGAGAGGAAGAAGAGGCAGAGCGAGGTAGAGGGAGAGCAGGAACAGCTCTCCAGAGGGTTGCAGAACACTGGGTTAGCATGCATCTGGCACAAGCCTCTACACCAGTGCCAGTCGGCTGTTTGTGTGTGTGTGTGTGTGTCTTTGTGTCCATGAGCACATACAAGCTTGTTTGTGTCCAGGTCTATAAATGTGTGTGCACTCTTGTTATGCGTATAAATACAACAAAGCCTCACACCTACAGAGAAGAATTTAGCATACTGTACGGTGAGTGATGGCAGAGGACGGCTAGCAGCAGTAGTCAGTGTCAGGAGAAAGATATTAGAATCAGGAGAAATAGATTTGACTTAAAATATCCAGGTTTATTCATGGAGTTATTTCAGGTGAACAACCTTGTATTGACTAGAAGTCATTTTTAGTAATACAGTTGCCAAC
>JAPMNP010724622.1:31775-49207 GCA_029874935.1 Atherina boyeri
CGCTTGGTTCAATAACTGCCGCTTTATTATCATATTTCATTTTACCAATCTCCACCGCAAAATGTCAGTCTTATCTGCAAATAAGTTAATATCACTTAGCAGTTAAATTTAGAACGGAGCAGGAGCTAAATCCACTCGATCATGACCGTGCAAACTAAATTGTTAGCAAAGATGGAAGATGTAAGGATGGGTTCACTATCTGTGCTCCAATCTCTTAATGGGTAAATTGACAAATAAAACAGTTTCTGTGTTTCATTGGCATCACTGAGTAGAGGAAGTTTTCATTATTCAAATGGGCCCCCCACCCCTCCCTCTGTTTCCTGGGAGCGGTCAGTCTGTTGTGGGTGTGAGTGATAATGCTATTCTCAGTATCAAACACGCAGATTGGCACCTTCCTCTGGGCAAACAGTACGTGCTGTGTGTGTTAGTGCTCTAATCAGGGATTAATGTGACTCTACAGTTTATGCAGTAAAAGGAACTTATATCTTTTTGTTCAGAAAACAAAAAAAAAACCTGTGAGATTTTTGATTCTGCTGTTTTATAATCCATGAGCATTTCTAAATCTAATAATAAAGAGGATATGCTTTAATGTGTGTATGTTTCTTACCTGTGCAGCTGGATCTTAAGCGTAACCACGTGGTAGACGTCCTGCAGCATGTCGGCCACTGTGGCGTCCGGTGCATCTGTCACGTACGACAGCGGGACGGGGTTCCACTTCCCCACCTGAATCATACCTATATAAATAAAAAGGCGCATATACATGTAAATGTGGCCACACTTAGGATTAATAACAGATGTGGATGCAAGAACAAGTACATCTGAGCATCTGAGCTCGCTGTCACTGCTTAATTTAAAACGGTAACACATGTGCGGTGTGAATAACACCATGTGTAGGCACCCGGGAAGCATCTTGGTGCCATAAACACTCTTCATTTCTCTTTATTTGTTGCTGAAATCACAACAACCATGCGAGAATTTCTCCTGACACCGTCTCAAAATCAGCGTCGGCCCACACAACAGGATGTGAGAAGGAGGACTGCTTATGGGAGAGTTGGACATAGATATGCATGTGTGTGTGTTTGTGTGTGTGATGGACAGGCTATAATAAAAGAGCACGCATTGAGGCACCTTGAAACAACCAGCTTTGGCCTTTGTGCGCTCAAGTGCAATTAACAGACCCTTTCCCCACACCTGCCTCGAACACCTACACTAAGTGTATGTATATAAATATATAGAGTGTAAGTGTGTGAGAGAAGTACATAACAGTGCATGTAAACATTTTAGCAGGTAAACCGTCGTATCTACTGATACTGAGCAGGCATCTGTGTGGGAATGTGTAGTGTGAGTGTGGTGTAACCCTCATGAGACTTGAGCATCTCTTGTCTGGGATTTGTGTCAGGATGTGTTACTGTACCTTTAGATCTGCTAGCAGGGGGCTATTATGGCCTCAGATTGTAAAAAAAAAAACACTGAGGACTAGATGTTAAGCAGCATGAAGAGAGAAAAGACTAAAAAAAAAAAGAAAAAAAAAAATCAAAGGAAAGTAGGATAATGAGAGTGAGTGGTTACCTTTGGCCTGGGCTGCTGAGCTGTGGGAGTAGCCCAGTGACAGGAGGGCCATCTCGATGAGCTGGTTGAAGAGCATGTCCTTACGCACCAGGACAAATTCGGCGTGCTCCTCCTTGCTGTCGAAATCCATGGGGTTCTCGTAGTGCTCGACCACACAGAACACAGGCAGCATGTTGCCTGACGACACAGAGACACAAGCGAAGACTGAGAGGGTTGACATTTCTTCACATGCAAACTCTGACCTTCAGTTTTCTGTTGGCAGAAGGATGAGATTAATATTTAGAGCTGATGATTAAGTTACACTGTGTTAAGGGATTATAGGGGTATGACTTAACTTCTGCTGGATGGAGGAAAAGAACTTAAATAGGACCACAAAGACACTCTTCGTTCTTTAAACCTTCACCTTTTCATCCCAAAACCAAATTCTCACATTAACTTGAGGGATTAAATGTAACATAGGTGTCAAATTTAAGATAAGTGTTGCTTTTAATATTTAGTGTGACCTGTACACACACACATAACAGAATCATAACCTTCAGTTCAAAATGAAACTGCCACAAAATTCAAACATGTCTATCCCTTTTTTGGCACAATATCGGCTTTATTCAAAGTCAAGGTGCTGCAATCAGATTTACCGTTTGCAATGCTTGCCAAGCCAAAATCATCTTCCCATGATTCAGCGTTTTAAATCCTGAGAAACCTCTACACCCTGAGGTTTACTAGTCTGTGTCAACAGAGGCTCTGCTGTTGTGTGCAGTGAACAATCCTTGTCCAAAGACTGAATGTTCAACTGTGCAAACATCACCAATGTAGCATTTTTCTTCAAATAACATCCCCTGCAATTCAAGAAAGTTTGAGGAAAAAGAGAAACATGGCCTTCTGAAGTTTCTCTTTGAATATAAAAAAGGAAAAGCAGACAGTGAAATCGACTTCAAAGTGTTGACGAGGAGCTGATGAGATGCCCTGTTGCTCTGCTTTCGCTCTACGTCTCCACTCTGCTGCCACCCGGACAAATTTCAGTATGTTTATTGTCACTGCAGACGAAAATGATCCACATTCTAATATTTTCAGATCCCATGCATTCCAGAAGATGCGCACAGCTCTGGTAAAACAATCAATAAGCCGACAAATGCAATGGAATGTGCTGAAAGAGCTGCTTTTCTCCTCCCCTGATTTTAATAGATAAAGATCTAACAATAAAGACTGCTGTGTAGGTTCATTTGGGGGGATCAATACTGGCTTTGTTTCCAGGGAGCCCAGAGAGGGCTGTGGTAAATATTGTTTCGAGCTCGGACACAATGCCCACTGTGGGTACTCTGCGAAGCCTCGGCGGCAGTCCGCCCGCCTCCCTCGGCTGCTTCGCCCTTTACTAACCTAAAACAACTGATTGATGAGTGGGAGAGGCAAGGGAGGCATGAGAGGCATGGAGGACTGAAACATGGTTGGAGGCCAAAAGAAGCAGAGATGATGAAGATGAGAAATTAGGCTCTCTCTCATCTGGAGCTTAACACGTAGGTAAAATGTGGCAAATAAGAGAAAGGGCCCATCTGAGGACACTTACGGCCTCATTCCAAGAGTTTCTGCATCCCTGTTGGCCAAAGAAAATCAAACAGTTGAGCCTTAGCAGCCAAGTGATATTACGACTCCAAAAACTGCAAGTTTTGGAACCAATTTCCACTAAGAACAAAAAAAAAAAAAAAAACATAATCATAAAAAAGTTTAAATGTTGGATAGCTTTGCCCACCATGTTTTTCATAAGACAACACTGGTTATATTAAAAAGCTATGTCATAATATGAAAGTAAAGGCTCCCTTTAAACAGAAACGGCTCTTAAAGGACCCAAACTTTCCCTGAATAAACAAACGTCAGAGCAGGAGGGCTGCAGTTGGAACGGTGACACAGCACCATGCTGCACGACACAGGAATAATTCTCACAGTGCTCCTCTATTAGCTTTTGTCTGGGCAAATAAGTGGGAGTGTGTGCAGCATGTGTGTGCACGTGAGCTGAGATGACTAAAGAAGCATTGTGAATAGGTTTAAGAGTTTTGGAGAGCGTGCAGGTTTGGTGGTGGGTGGAAGATGGTTTGGATGTGTGTGTGCATGAGGGGGAGCAATTTAAACTGCATTTAAATTGCCTTCCTCTGTTTACATGGATTACTTTTCTCTTGTGCATGCACAAACACACACACACAAACACACACTCAAAACTTTGACTGCAATTGTTTCATTTATTGATAAAAGTTAGGGCTGTAGCTATTCATTTCTTTGCTTAGTTGTAAAGTATGATTCATTTATAAAGTTTGTAAGACATATGAGACATAACATTTTTAATCATCAAGTAATCTGCAAAAGATTTTTATTTATCAATTTGTCTAAAAGATTTGATAAAAAGTAAAGAATGGCAGCATAACTTAATATCTGTTTGTCCCATCAAAAGTTTAAAGCCCAAATTATATTATTTGTTTACTCATAAGACAAAGAACTCAACTTTCTTGGCCACTTATTAATTTTTTTTAAATCAATTAACTTATTACTAAAAGTGCCTCTGATTTAACTCTCAAACCTGGGAAAACAAAAACCCACTAAATTTACGATGACATGAAAACCACTTTCACATTTGATTAGCTGGACATAATTCAGATTATTAGCATTAAATCAAACTAAATGTTTAATAAAATCTATTTGATTTGAATGGACTAAAGGATTAATTTACTAATTGTTTCCCTCAAACACAAACCCTCCCTCCTACCTCTCTTGTGGCAGGTCTTCAGCAGGTGGCCGCTTGGTTTGTACGGAACCCCGGCGAGTTTGGCCCCGGTGCTGCCCAGTCTGGCCCGGCCCAGGGGGCTGCCGTTCTGCTCCAGCCGGGGCAGCTTGGCTGGCGGGGCCTTGGCATCCCCCATGCTGTTGACCATCTCAGAGTTCTCCTTGCCCAAACACGTCTCGCTGAGATGTTCCATCATTCTCAGCACCTCGGCTCACTATCACCTGGGGAGGCATAAACAGAATGATTCAGCTGTCAGCAAGGATGTGCGTGTGTGTGTGTGTGGCATAAAAGAAAAAAAACATACAACTGAAAAATGTTACAAGTATCTTTTGTGTGGATATTACTGACATGAAGACGTGAAAGGGTGTTTTTAAAACAAAAAAAAGGGCTTCAAGTAACTCATCATCTGAGAACAAACCCATCATGGCGGTTACTGTCAATTTGCCTCAGTTATAACAAGTCAGGCCACAGTGACGTTATTGTAATACTGTAATGTTCCCATTTTTCAACACATGTATTATGTATGGATGTCCCACTACAGATTCTCATGTGAAAAGGGGCAAACAAGCCCTGGTTTTTAGTGCAAACACATTCATTTACTGAGAGATTCCACTTGAATGAATACAGTGCAGTTGAAGAGACAAGGTTTCGCTGCGGTGCCTGCACAGCAGGGGAAACTCACGTAATTCGGTCTGTGAGTCACTTCGTGTGGCTTCACATTCATGACGCAGCTCGGAGAGAGAAAGGAGGCGACAGGCCGCGTTGTCGTTTTGTTGTGACTGACACGCATGCATCAGTTGCATGACTTTACAGGTGTGAACGTTTTATTTTTAGATTTTGCAAGTGCAGCACAATTTTCATTGCAGGCAATAAGTTTACAACTTCAGGTTGGAGAGGGAAAGCAGCTTGAGGAAACTCCAAAACAGGCAGCTGCTGACTCATGAGGGTAGTCATCAAAAGTTAAAGTGGGAAAGAAGAGGGTGGCATAGGCAGGAGAGATGAGGGGGGGGGCTTGTGGCATCACCTACAGGTGCTTCAGTGCAAAGATGGAGAGAAGCTCATGTAAAATCACAGCAAAAGAGGTGAAATTTTAACATATGATCAATTACAACATCTGATGATACATGCTGATTAATGGGTGCTGATGGACATGAACTGGAATGCTGTTGTCAAAGAGTGAAAAGGGCAAAATCATCCAACCCCACTAAAGATCACGAACTCTCCCATTCATAGTGAGCAATGAGGCAACTAATTCCACACAAATAGGGGGGCAAAGGAATCCAGACCCGGATACTGTCTGGATCCAGGTCAGGATTTTTAAATGACCTTAAAAGACAAAAACCGGAGCAATAGTTCAAATGGACATATTGTCCCTACAGGAGTGGGTCGAGAGAGGGTAAGTTGAGTGTAAAAAAAAAACAAAACAAGATAGAAGCCTTCAAACCAACCTGAAACGCAGCACTTCAGCACTGGAGAGCATATAACACCGCCTGGGAAACGCGTCTTCTTCAAGTTTGGCCAGGGTAGAAAAGAATTTTTGAAAAAGAAAAAAGAAAAGAAAAAGAAACCTCCGGAAAAAAAACTCCCGGTTCCTCCCTGTGTATGGTTCTACGTGTGCATGACAGCAATAAAAAGGAAAAGATAAAGAAAAAAAGGTTGTTTTTTTTCTTAAAAAAAAAAAAAAAAAAAATCTAAATCAGTGTTGAACAAGATGCTTTCTCCGGCTCTTCTCGGCAGCGGACTGACAAGCGGTGCGAATAAACAACAACCCGGGTCTGAGCGAGGGACGACGAGGTCGAGATGGACCGTGATACGCGGACATTGGTAAGCGGTTGTGTATATGTCTGTGTGCGCGTGCAGCCCAACCGTTAGCTAATTCCGTCCCACTGAAGGAAAAGAAACGGCAACGAAGACCGTTAAAACCTGCGACATTTAGCATAAAGTGAGCGGTTAGCCGCGTCCATCGGTTACAAGTGAAAGGCGACTTCGGCTTTAGTTCGCACCACAACATCCAAATCAGCGAGCAGGCAGCCGTACTGGAACAGTTAGCAGCCGCCTCGGACACAGTTGTAGTGATAACAACCGCCGCCGAGACCCGATAAACCCTCGTGTATGTTCACGGAGAGACTAACGAACACAAAAATAGCTGAACGTCGGCTTAGCTAAGATGTGACTGCCGGCAGACTGGGAGTGAAAAATAATAATAACCGGCTGTGTGCTCCTGCCATGGAGGCGATGTGGAGACGATATGCGGACAGTCGAAACAGGTTCGCAAAATGAAACAGGGAGAAGGGGGTCAAAAAGTGCGGTTTACTTTCCGATGTCGAGGTGGAATAAGGCTTCCTGTGGGTGCATAAGAGAGCTGCCAGCGATAGTAATAGTAGGAGGCGTCCTGTTGGATGGGGATTGGCGTCCGGACGGAGCTCCTCTTTCTTTCTATCTCCCTCTCTGTCTCTCCCCCTCTCACTCCGTCTCTCCCTCTCTGTCCCCATTAAATTATTAGTTGTATTGACTCATCACTCCCCCCTCTCCTCTCTTCGCTGCTGGTGCTGCCGCTGCCTGCCTGCGCTTTCCCTTTCTCCTCCTCAGTTCAAATGGCTTGGTAATGGGGGTTTTAAAAAAAATGAAAAAACGGGGGTGGGGGTAATAGAAGAAAGGCAGGAGGTGAGGAGGTGTAGGCTACTTATGTGTGTGACAAGGACAGAAATAACCCCCCTGTGTGAGAATAAAACGGATTCTTCTGCATCTCAGGAGTGAAAAGTCCTGGAGGAGACAAATAAAGTGGAGAAAAGGTGATGGGGGGTAAAGAAACCGTGTGCGCGCTCATACATAAACACATATCAGCGTGCGCGCACGACGGTGGTGCGATTTCCGGCTGTGCGCGTAGGAATTTTTAATCAGCTTGATTAGAGTGAAGCGGTCCTGCATTTATTACTGGGCAACACAGATGCTCAAACACACACGCACAACCGATACGTTAATTTATGATATGTGTGTGTGTGTTTATTTATTTTATCCTGTCTTTTCATCTGGCCACAGTTGTTTTTTTGTTAAATATAACTTATTTTTCTTACTTTAAAGTAGCAAAACGTAAGGTGAACTATCTGACCTTCACTCAGCGGGGTCCCATTATGAGACAACCATCTGGACTGGAGAAGCTAAAGGTGAGCAAAAAAAACCTGCATGCTAAAGTTGAGGAAATACTTCTGTGTTTCAATTTAAAACTCCTAAACTTTACACAACTATTATTTTCTGAATGCAACAAAATGAAATGATTTGTTGTCTTTAAACTATATTATTATAACCTATATCCTATATGAAATTATAGAAGACTGAGAAAAACACAATTTATACTTTGCATTCTATAAAGAGTTCATATCAAAAACATTTAATTTCTATCTAAATATGTTTATGATGTGTTGGCCATTGCTCCTATTTATGTAGCTATTGAGTAAGGTGTGTAATCCTGTTTTTAATTATGTGCTGGGCCATATTTTTCTCTCTTTCCCCCTTAACTTTGTTGTCTTTTTCTGTACTTACTGATGATACTAATCCTCAAATTGAAAAAAACATTAGGTTAAACCTGTGTAGCGCAAAAAGAAAACACATGTTTTGACCTAAAGATGACATTTCCCTTCTCAACACTTTGCTCCTGCCCTTTTGTGACTGTGTTGTTACCTCAGAAACTTCGCCAAAGCTGCAAACTGTACCAGGTGATGTTAAAGTAGATTATTCCAAAAATATTAGACAGGCTAATCTCTGTTGATGCTGTCAACAAAACCCTGAACTGTCGAAGGGTTAGAGGGAAGAGGAACAGAATGTTCAGGGAGCAGCCGGCTGATGTTAAGCTATTGTTATTATTTTGTAATTATTTCATGAGCTGCTCCCTGCTGGTATTCTGCGAAAAAAAAAAACCTCTCAGAAAAGATAATCTGTTGAAATTGTCAATAACGAAGCCGAGATACTGTTTGTATTCAACTGTAAGGTAGGCTAATAATAACAGCAAAGGGCATCTTATTGGTGGACACATACACATAAAGGTAACAGCTGTCTTCTTGCTGTTTCTGGCTCTTCATCTTTAGGTCCTGAGAGGAGCCAGAGGGGGGAGTGTTTGAGGCAAAGTTCAACGTGAAGAGCACAGGGGAGCTGATATTTTACACACGTCTGAAATATTGTTACAAGTACCTTGGAGAAAGAGAGCATTGAAAGGTAACAAAAGACAAGAAATATCAATATATCCCCTCTGTTGCACAGATTATATACCAAGCTTTTTTTTTTCTTTATATTGTTTCTAAATGGCAGTGTTTTAAAAAGAAACAAAGCGAAGCTCCATCATAAGACTCATTGGGCCAATATGAACGTCAAACCAAAAGGAAAAAAAAAACACATTTCTGTCCAGGTTGTGTAAGAACAAAAACAGGAAACCAACACCAAACAGGAAGTGTGAACACCTATCGCAGCGACGAAGCCAGAGGTTGTGAGTCGAGCGGGGAGGTCAGGCATGTGTGAAATGCTACATAACACTCCATGCTTGTTAATAAATCTTTGCAGGGCACATAAAGCCCATCTCTGCGTGCAAGACCGAAAATAATTCCACTCAAACAAAGTCGTCTTTTTCACAAACAATGCGTCTCCGCAGACGTGAGCCTCTCAGCAGTAACCACTGATGACGACGCAAGAAGCGACGCTACAAAACCATTGTGAAGAAGAAAGCTGATCGGTTTTAACGAGGTGATACAACAGCTCTTTAAAAGGGGGCTCAAACTGGAGAAAAATGAAATATCAAAAACAGATTAAGTGATACAACGTGCTGAAAAAACGGTGCAGCTACCGCTCTCATTCGACCCCTAGTTGTAAAACCAAATCGTTGTTCCACCCACCCGTCTGAGGTCAAAAGTTTCTTCCTCTCAAAATACATTTTAGTCTAAAAAGACTGCATTAGGAAGCCACAGCCGAAGGCCAGCGGCGAAGCTTTTAACGGAAAAATACAATGTGAAACTCACCTTTCACACATGAGATGGAACAATGTCTTGCCAATTTGAGACCTTGTTAGTGTGAAGTTTTGAGGGGGTGGCTCTATTCAGGAGGGTCCCTTATATGTGGGGTTTTTTTGTAAAGAAAAGGAAGTGATTTTGAAAATGATAATACGAGACCCCGACTAAATGTTTGAATTTATGAACCGAGGCATCCGCACAGATTCTGCTATCAATTCTTATCTCAACCATTCTCTGGGTTTCAGCGATCTGCCAACACTGTATACTAAACACAGCTGCGGTGTGCAGTGTGGTTAAATGGGCTCTGCTATGTATCTGAATAAAGGACCCAAACTGTGGAGTAATTACTGTATTTTTATAGAGAGTCATTCCAACATTAGATATTCAGTATCTGAAAAATGCAACAGATTTCCAACATGAAGACATAAAAACAGAATTAAAAAATGAATCACTTTGAAGTCCATCCAGCACTGTTGGCTGCAGATGCATGATACATTTAACAGGAATTGTCCTGTAACTATACATTTAGTTTGTTTTTTTTTCTAAACAATGTATGTTTTAAGGCATATTATGCTGCTTAATTTCTGCCATATGTGCTCAGATTCACCCTGATATGTAGCAACATGATGTGCTGCAGCCCCCAAAATCCAAACCATCTCCTCTGCAGATCGCTTTGCATCACCTTGACTTGTACAGCAGTGCTGCGCAACGATGCACATGCTGCCATGTTTTCAACCTTTGACATGTTTTACATGATCTTCATCACAGCTCCCGTTTCTGATTTTGGATTTTTTTTTGTTGTTCCCCCACCACCACCACCCTGGCCACCGTTAGCAAAATTTTGAAAACAGGAGCGATGGTGAAAGCGAGCCATTGTCGGCAAATGCTCTTTTCTATCTGGCATGACGCAAGCAGCCGCAGTCATTTCCACTGTGATTGTCGGGCACCATCAGAGAGCATCGATAACCCCTGCCAGGCCTTGGCACCGCCAACAGGTGCCAGCACTGCCAGCAAGGTTGGCACCGACGAGGCTGTGAAAACCCTCTGACATCCAGAAGGGCACAGATTTGCTCTGAATGCACCACTGAATCAACACTGCTGATTATCAATTAACATATACCGTTTTGTATCGCACAGAAAAGAGGGAAAAATGGGTTTTGAAACCCAGAAAGCCTGTTTAAAAATACTAGCTGTGTGCTGTTCTAATCATGTGCTGAATGCAGATTTAGCTCTGTTCAAGGTGGGTTTTTACAAGCCTGTGTGCCTTTGTGTTGGGGAGATACAGTGTGCACTATGCATGTACACAAGTGTAATTGTTCAGGCAGGATTTGCTGCCTGATGGCTACATTTGCAAAGAAATCATGAAAAATGACATGACAGAGTGGATGCTGAATTGCAACAAGAGACATCTCATATTTAAATGATATTTAAACACATTCCACCTGCAGTGTGTGTGTATGTGTGTGTGTATCATCACAGGTACTGTGTGTGTTTAACCATAACACATTTATCAGAAGTAGCATATCTGACCTGCTGCTTTTTTTTGTACCACATGTTTACGTCTCAGTGGGATGAGGCATTATGTCTGCTTCTTTAATAATCAACTCACAAAAAGGGGGGAGAAAAAAAGGCTGGAAATGAATAGGAAGATGTATCATTGTTGGCTTAGCTACGAAAAGCGTCTTTATTTAGTGTGTCAGGCAAAGCGGCGCCATCACTTACAATACGTAGGTGTTGTGATGTCTTCATGCTCTCCACTTGTGATGCTTCTAATGGGCATTAATATGATTATTTGGTTACTAATACAAATTAGTCTGCACATCCAGTCTGAGCAAAAAACACAAACAGCATGGGGTGTAAGCCCTGTCACCGGTTAGACTTTGAGCTCTCTGCTGCAAGTGTCTGCCACAATGAAAACACAACACATAAACATAATGGTATTATTAGAGGCAGCAGAGGATTTAATAATCTGTCAAGGAACGTGTCAAAACACGCCTGCATCAGTGTGGGAGCACAGACAAACCTCAGCCACACAGAAAAATGTCATGTACAGTGAAAAAAAAAAGAAAGAAAGAAAACAAAGATGTCATCCTGTAGGTGCAGAGAAAAAAACCAACAAGTAGTTAAATGAGTAATAAAAGTGACAAAAATAAGATGAATCTCTTGTCTAAACAAAAGCAGTGAATTGATGCAGGTCATTAAGTATTTTATATGGTTTCTTTTTTTTATTCATGATTCAATTTATGCAATAACAAAGAGTTTTGTTTCTTTTTTTTTATGTTTTTAAGCTTTTTTTTTTTTTTTTTTGTAGAATTGTGCGAATGCAGTCAGATTCAACATATGTGATACAACCAAAAAAGGTTCAGCAGTCTGTGACGCTCAGAGATCACTACAAACACAGTGCGTCATCTTTCTTTTTCTTTTTTTTCTAGATCTCCACTCACTTTGCAGGGTGTCTTCTCAGAAATGTTTTTAAAACTGATTTCCCAGCACAACTGTTGCACAAAAACCTACATCCATTTTCTACCAAGTTGCACGTCAAAGTTTATTCCTATGATGTGTGAAAACCTCATTTAAGGGGTTGTTGTGACGAGGAAAAGCACAGACACAATAAATATTCCGTGATGGAGATATCCTTCAAATGGAATTTTATTTTCCGCTAGCTTCTCGTACAACCAACACGGCTTTCAATTTCCAGAAGAAGAAGGTGATTTATTTATTTTTTTTAACATTTCTCATATGTCCACACTTCGGTGTGGGAGGAGGCAGGAAAGCCAGAAAGAGAGAACAAGGGGGGGTTTAATGAACTGAGAGTCGGCTCCTAAGTACTTAATTGTTTTATAATCACATGAAGCCGACAGAAATAGAAGCAGAGCAAGTGGTCTCCACCTCAGGTCTGCTGACAGGAAGGCCCAACACCAGTTGGCCTCAGTGGGTCTCTGCAGAGTTGTGGGACTAAAACTGGGGACCCTTTTTTTTTCTTGCTTACTTTTGACTTTACGATGCAGGCAAGACGATCCGCTCCACCTCATTCACTCACCGCAACTCTCCTCTCTCGACAGCCACCCTGGCGGTGTAACGGCGTGCACTGTACATGATGCAACTCCCACACAAACCGAACACATGAACATCCGCTCAGCGACGGCGAGCAGCTCTCATGTTGCATCTCACAAGACCTCCGCCCTCAGGGGCCGTGCCCATTCCCCACACCTCGACCAAACCATCGGCCTCAGGGTCGTCCGGGTTGAAATCCGCCCTAATTACCGCCAGGCCACGTCAGGCCGGTTCAAGTCCGTGCCAGCGCTCCTCTCAGGAATCCAAATGAATGATTTAAAACATCATCCCCGCCTCGCTCACTGAGAAGCACCCTTCACCGCCTTGTTTATGACCCCCTCCTCCCACCCACTTTCATTCTCTTCTCCTTTATTGAATTATAAAAGCAATTAGTCATCGAATAATCAGCAGACATCAGAAGCAGAGTCGTTTTTAAAGAAACGACTTTTCTGTCACCGCACCCTGGACCCCGGCCATCACATGACCGAATAATTAAACTCTAATTTCTGCCTCGTGGATCGCAACAAATAAACAATTAATAGAGTCAGACTAACAGGGGTGTTTGTGTGTGTGAGTGTGTGAGCCAGAGACTGAAGATGGCTTTGTGAGTGAGGGGACAGGTCGACGGGGCGAGAACAGCCGCCACGTCCTGCTGGGGTTTTTCCTCAAGTGGCCGAGAGGCGGTGAAGGGCACAGGTAGGTGATGGGACTGAACTGCTCGCCTCAACGTGCAAGACGTGATGCTAAGGGAAAGGGAATATAAACATGCAGGGAAGCATCTCTTAATATCGTGGCTTAAGCAGAAGTGTTGAATAAGTGGCGCCGACTTAAAAGATGTGCTTCTTTATCTACATATTTTTCTTTGCATATTTAATCCCTTGTCAAAGGATGCATCATCCATCCACTGACGAACAAAACAGTTGATAAGGCAAGTGTGCTTCTGTGTGTACGTGTGTGTGTGTGTTAGGGAGAATACAGTATCTGTTGAAATTGTTTCATTGGGGTACGTGGGTGGGTATTAACAACCTGATCTTAGCGGGATGCGCTTTCCTCTAAATCGCTCTTTTTTTCTTTCTCTCTGTCTGAACAAAGGATTCAGAAAAACCTACACAGATCGGATAAAGACAAGCACTGGAATAAAAGACAATGAGGTTGTTTTTTTTTCCTCACAAGAAAAAAAAAACGATGAGAGCTGTAATAATGTGATTTAAATCATGAAAACTTGAATCCTTAAATTGTATTTGTTACACTCGCATGATGCATGTTGAATAAAATGGGGGGAAAAAAATCCAAATTTTTTTTGGGGGGGGTGTCTTTCTGGAAGAGCGGGACCAATCCAACATGACGGACTTTGGCCTTTTGTATTTTATATATATATATATGTATATAAATTTCCCGGGGAGGATGCTACATCTAAGTCAGCAGACGGAGCTGACTCTGAATCCATGGACCCAAAAACACAATGTGACCCTTTAATCACTCAGCCAAGGAATCTGGATCAACAGTATGCAAAGCATATGCCAAAACAAATGCAGTCAAACATGTTGCGACAACATAACCCCACTTCTCCGCTCTCTCTTCTTCTTTTTTTCCCAATAAAGAACTTTCCAGATAATGACTAAATGAGCTGTAAGTCCTGAATCACACACTAAGCATTCACCCAGGGTGGCATGTCTGCAACCAACAGAGGAGGTTAAGGGGGTGGGGGCTTCTTAAATTTTGAGCCTTGGAATGCAGCAATCTTTATTAACTCGCCAACCTTTTCTTTTCCAAACTAGCTGTGACATGCCATCCTCAAAAGAAAAAAAAAAGGACAAGAAAGGGAAAAAAAAGTGTGGAATCATTGTTATCTTTTTCTTCTATTAGCAGTCATAACAGAGCTATTTCATACAGAGGCAGCAGTGGGGAGTGTGCAGGGAAGGAATCCCCAAAGAGCCACACATTAAAAAACGAGACAGGCCTCTTATTTACTGGCGACAGTCTAATAAATACATTTGCTGGCAGCTAAACAGGTATTTACTCCGCTCCCTACCACAGGTATAATTTCACTGTTTGCTGAGCTGTTATTTTGCTACAGCGATAATTATCGAGGTGGTAAAGAAAGACGATTAATGGTTTTAGCCGAGATATCAGTCTCAGCAAAGCAAGGCACAGCCCATCTCAAATCTACCTGCAAATGCTCAGCAGTTGGGAGTTTTAATGATGTGCATCTTTTTTTGCAGCTGGAATTAAAAGAAAGAAAGAAAGAAAAAAGGTCTCTAGAAAGAAAGATATGACAGTGAAGTCGTAGCAAGTTTCCCTGGACAATTTTTTATTAAAACTTTCCTGAAGCTGATGATTTATTGAATAATTTGATTTTCCTCCAAAGCGACGAGACCGTCTTAATATCATTAAAGTTAGAGCAAAAACAACAACACAAGAGAATGACAACCTGTGCTTTCCAATGTGCAGACTAATTGGTCTCTCGGGGTCACTGGACAAAGTTTGCTGTCTCTTCTCGCTCTCATCTGACACCCTGCGCTTCAGAGCTGTGTAACGCGCAGCCGCTGGATTTTTTTACCCGCTGATTTACACAACCTAAATTTCAAACCCATCAAGTGACAATTCAGATGTGCTGCAGAATTCCAACAGATATTTAAAGGACTGTAAGAAATGATGCACTGTTGCGAACACTACAAGGCTATTTCCTGCCATTACACTACTACAGTACAGTAAACGCAGCATGCACTAGTTTCGATGAGGTGTAATGAAAACAAAACTAAACTGAGGGGAAAAAATGAGAGTATGACAACCTGCAAGTTAAAAGAAGAAAGGTAGAAAGGTGGAAGCACGTAATTGTTTTCCCAGCTCACCTCCTAACTGTAAATCACAGCGGGGGTTATTGCGAGAGCTGTGAATACCACAGAACGCCGTCGAAAGATTTAATTACTAACTAATAAGCTGTGACAGATGTTTAAGCTTTTGCTGCTGGATGTGTGTGACCATACGCTGCAAACGCCGCCGTCTTCACGCTCAGATTATTATCATTCCTGCTGAACAAGTTTACGCGGAAAGATTTTTTGCCCAACATATTAAAAGGCACGGCCTTGGACGTTTCTTTGTGCCACTTTTGCAAAACCACAAACTGATAAAAAGTGGTTTTTAAAGGAGCGCTCAAGGCTGAGGAGTAATATCGAGAAGTTGTGCTTCAACGTACATAAACTGACTTTGAGGTTTTTCTTCTTGTCTGAGGACTTTTACAAGAAGTGACACATGGCAGTCTGAGACAGGAAAAGGACTGTGTCGCTGCTGCTCTCACAGGCACTGACCAGATAAGCCACAGAACCTTGAACTGCCACCGATCTGCAAAGATAAAAGGGGAAAAAAAAAAATCCTACGGTGCTCTGCCATAACCTGTTTTCTCACATGCAAAAATGCCATGCTCTATCTCATGTGAGTTTGCAAAGCGCACGGTCTGATAACAACAGAGAAAAACAGACCGTGAGAGAGATTATTTCAAGAGTTTTTTTCAAAAGAAACTTTCCAAAAATGCAAAACATGCTCATTGTCTTTACACTGACTTGACTTTCTTCACCTTTGGCCCATAAGACACCCAACAAACACACACTATTCTGTCTTACATGAGTGTATTTGTGCTGATAACTATTTATGAATAATCATAAATAGCAGAGTGAAAGCCACTGCTGTGTGAAATGTCAGCTATTTTCTAAAGGAGCAGAGAGTGAAACCTTCAAAAACCTTCAAACCACACAGCATCGGTGCCCACACACTTTTTAACGTGGCATTAGATCTTCCCATAACTGCTTCCTATACCTCTTTATTCAACACACACTGGTTTTACCTGAAATTACTTTATCAGCACTGTGACAAAAGCCATCAGACAGAGCAAACAGCACCTCTGCATCATCACATCTATCTGACTGCCTCACACCAAGTCAGGCAGAAAGAAGCTCATTAACTGTTTGTTTCCCAGCTTCTCCGCTGTCTTTTCTGACTTACATAAAGAGTTTCATCCTCCGTAAATAAAAAATATTTAATCAAGCGGACACATAATTAAATAGGAAGTGTAGAGAGAGAATAAATGAAGCGGCTCTAACGGCCTAATAAAAAGTAAAAGTAGATGAACAGTGGAGCCGCAATTGATTCCGCATTTCTGTCAGCTGATCACACTCACTTTAACCTCTAGTTCATGAGTTAAAAAAAGAAAGTAAAGCTCTGATAAACAAATTTTAAAGCTTAATGTTTAAGGTAAAGTGCGCTAATATGAAGCATCCCTGGGTTCCTGAACGCAGCAGCGGTGGTCGCATCACTTCTGCCTCTGCTGCGCGCGGAGTAAGTTGTTAAACGAATTAGAGGAGATGGGTGTACTTAACCCCGCGAATATCACGAGTGCTTTGCTTATTTGTGCAGAAATTACACGGGCCCATTACAAACGAGAAAGCAAGGGAAAAGATAATTCCGCGTGCACACGCGTCAATTTGTTTATTATTCTTTGTAAATATTCAATTCTGACAGAAACTTTTGCTCAGTGAGGATTTTAGAGGATAAAAGTCAGTAAAATGATCATCCATCCTTCTGATTTCATCCCCTTGTTTTTTTTTATGACACATGAAATCAAACATCTGCAGAGACGCTAAAAAGAGGCATGTGACAAGGCTGACAGCAGAAGACTGAGGATAAACTACGGGACCGTACCTTCAAAGTCAGCAGTCGCCCGACCTCTTGTTTTCCATCAAAAGTTGAACGGCGTCTTGTCAGCGCTCCACAGAGAGAGATCCAAAAATAGGCAACTGTTCTGTGGGAGGAAAAAACTGCTCTAAAAAGTCAAAAGTCCGGCGGATGAGGAGGAGGAGGAGGAAGAAGAAGAAGGAGAGGAGGAGGGGGGGTGGTCTCGCAGAAACCGCACCGGCGGAGGTTAAACTTGAAGTTGAGGAACGCACACGGAGATGGAGCGCGAGAGACGCGAGCAACCGTGCGCTGCGGGCTGCGGGGGTGAAGTAGAGGAGAGAAGAAGTAGCGGCATGCGAGGAAGGAGGGCTGCTTTGAGG